>JAKTUH010000023.1:142141-184818 GCA_030556585.1 Geotrichum carabidarum
AAAAAAAAAAAAAAAAAAAAAAAAAAAAAAAAAAAAAAAAAAAAAAAAAAAAAAAAAAAAAAAAAAAAAAAAAAAAAAAAAAAAAAAAAAAAACTAGCTAGTGGACTACGCTAACACTAAAAAACCCTGGATACATGTTAGGAACCCGCACCTGCATTTGCAGTCTCAACTAAAACGCCAACCCAGCAAAATAGTTCAGCAATCTAGCCCAGAAATGCCCAGTTACTCAATCTACTACATAATAACGTTCTGCTCAGTCAACATCTGCCCAGTAACAAAAAGATGTCTTTGCAACTACACAAACCGTCGTGCCCACTTTTAACTCTCTCTCTCTCTCTCTCTCTCTCTCTCTCTCTCTCTCTCTCTCTCTCTCTCTCTCTCTCTCTCTCTCTCTCTCTCTCTCTGATTGACCCGTTAGGTTTTGCTTGCCTGTTAATTTTTCCTTTTCGGTACTGGCCACCAAGTGAATATCTATAGTTATGGTTGTTGTCGCTTATAAGCAAACTTATATAATGGGTTTCGGTTTGATTCCGGTCCTGATGTATACCAGTTTCGGGTACACTGTGATAGGCTTTTCACTAAGGAATTGACTTTTGTTTTTGTTTTTTTTTTTCTTTACCTTTGCTAATTTTTTTTTTTTTAAAGTCAATTTCAGAGGAGCTATAGAGAGAGAAGGAGAGAGAGGAAGTATACTGAGGGAGAGGGGCAGAGAAGAAACTTTACGTTTTATAACTTTAAAAAAAAAAAAAATCCTTACTTTTTCGGTTTTAGGAAAAGCCGTTGGTCGGTCTTTCGTTTGCTCACTTTTTTTTATCCTTTAGAATTACGGATTTCCTTCTTGGTCGGGTTTACTGTTGATTCAGCCGGTTTGGCTATTTCTCAACATTTTGCTCTGTGAATCGGACTTCAAGTTAAGTTTGGTGAGCCGGGCTCTCTGACCCCTATTGTTTCTTTAGGTTTGGTAAGGCCGGTTCTTTGGTTTTTTTTGGGGGGTTCTTTTAGATCGAGATATGCCCAGGAAAACACCCGTTTAACCGTTGTTCTTCATGAAAGGTGGTTTGGTTTCTAGCATCCGTGTTTCAGCATTTGGTCTTAAGCCATTTATGTCTCGTTTCAGTTGTGGTTCAATGTCTCTTCATTTCTAAGCTTGCCCATGTCTTTTGAATGTCTTGATTTCTCCATCTTTTTGGCCCTTGGTCATGGTCTCTTCCGTGTCTCCCAGTGTTGTGCTTGTGCCCGCTTTTGTGGGCCTCTTATTGCACTTGCTCTCTACTCCGTTTTTTTTTTTCTGCTTCTTCTTGTGCTCTTTATGGTTAAACTGTTTCGAGTCATACTTTATTCAACCCGTCTTTTCCAAGGCTTCTTCTATCTAATCATGAGCCTTTTAATTCTGATTTCAATCTCGTTCTCGTTTATACTATATATTCCAGTTTCCACCTCACATTTACTACGGCTTGGTTCTTTCTTTCACTTTTTCGGCCTGCTTTTTTTCAAGCCCCACACTGGCCATGCACAAACCCGCGCCGGTCTCTTTAAATATATACATGTATTCATCATAAAAATATACATATAGAGCCCCGACTTGCATAGACCTTTACTTCAGTTACACGTACTTACATATCCACACGTATATGCGTATGCGGCCAACCAATTGAAAATTCTGGAGCTTTGAAGAGGTGCTTACACCTCGCGCCACATGGAAAATAAATCATGACATTATAGGCCGCCAATCGAGAATTTGTGACGAAGAATATATACAATGAAAAAAGAGTTGTAGGCTACCAATTGCATGAAGATTTTTAGGCGGAAGAAAAAATACTATGGACATGGCCACCAGAAAATAATAGTCACCAACTTGAAAAAAATACTACTACTTGGAGGACTATCATGGCTGGAAAAATCGAGGCCGAACGATGCTTCAAACACTGTTGATGCCTCCAACTTTTCATAATAAAAGAATTAAAAAATCATAACGTTAATCAAATTAAAAAAATAAAAAATAAAATCATGAAATAGCTTTCTATACATTGTTCTTTATATCCTTTCCTTTCCCATTTTTTTTTTTTTTTCTTGTGGATTTTTGTCTGTATTTTCTGTCATGTTTCCAAGTTCGTTTCTTTTGTGCTCTTAGTCCTTTCTCTTCTTCTTCTGGGGGCAGAACTTGTAGTTGGGATGCAGAACTCTGTGCAGCTCCTTCTCCTTGCCCGCGAACCGCGCAAACTGGTCCTTCACCTCCTTGCTCTCAGTCTGCCACATCAGGCCAATGATTTGCGAAATGTTCTGATGGTTTAGCTTGAGTTGGCTGTGAACTGCGTATGCCATTGCGCTCTGAGTCTGGCTCTTGCGGTAAAGCATAAACGAGTTGAGAGGGCGCTTGACGTAGTTGGGGTTGGCCTTGCGCTGGCTTTTGCTCGACTTGCGCATGCCGTTCGGGCGGTACTCGGGGCTGCTGCCACCGCTAGAAGAGGAGGTGTCGTAGCCACCGTTCATGGTGATGCGGATAAAGATATCGTCGCCGCAGAGCTGACTCGGGTCCATGCCGCCCACATTTTGCATGTACTGGCGGCGACCGGTTGGGGTGTAGAGGGTCAGCACGGCCTCGACGGTCTGGGGGTTGATGCCCTTATCCTGTGCCAGTTGCTTGATGTGCTCAATTCGGTCAGGAGTCATCTTGGTCAGCTTGACCATGTGCGTTTGGCTCATCTCCTCGGCCGACTGTTGGCGCATTTGCATTGCAATAGAGGCGGCATTAGCAACCGGTGAGATTAGCAGCATTGGTGACGGCGGCGGCGAAGCTTTCAGAAAGCTTGTGCTGTCGACGACCATACCCGGGTGCGGGTGCTGGATGAACTGCCTTGGGAAGGTTGGGTCGGGTAATGCAGAAAAGTAGGATGGGGCAGCGGTAGCCACTTGGGTTTGGTAAATGCTTTGAGGAGATGTGTGGTGGGAAGAAGAGGTGGAATAAGGTTTGGTGTAGGAAAATGTGGGCTCTGCGTCAGACTCTGGCGTCATGACGAACGAGGCGGAGGGCTCCTGCGGGAGGTATGCGGCAGAGTCCTGGGTGGCAGCGACGGACTGGCCCACGGACCAGCCATAGAATCCAGCGGGGTTGGTTGAAGAGAGCGGCGGCGTGATCATGGCCATGCCGGCTGTGGTAGTAGAAGCGCTGTAGGACAGGTCTTCCGTAGCAGGGAGAGTGACAGTCTGGGCCACTGGGGGACCACCGAACTGTATTGAGCAGGGCTGGGTGGTCATGCTATTCCACATTGACAGATCTGTGCTGTCGTTGCTGTGTTGGAGTGTGAGAGTGGGAGGGTTTTGTGGTTGGTCTCTGTAGACGAGATTGGGCTGGCTCCATTGCGGGTAGTAAGGAGTATTGAGGTATTCAGAGTCCATGTTGACTGAGGGGTGCAGTGATTCAATGGCGATGAAAGTATTAGGTATGAAGAATAAATAAATAAAAGATGTGAATATCGACAGGAAATAAAAAAAAAAAAAAAAAGTCTGGAGAACATGTAGTATTTATAAAAGAAGCAGAAAGGCAGAGTGGAAGGGAAGGAAGGAAAGGATTTGGGTGGGAGATTTCACTATGGGAAAAAGAAATTCAGGTGGTGAGAAAAAAGAAATGCCATATGCAGAGAAAAAAAAGAAAAGAAATAAGGAAGGAATTCCCAAGGAAATTTAAGATTCAGCGGAAAAAGAAACGTTTTTGTTCTGTGGAAGCCAAATATGCAACGTTTCTTTTTCGGGTAGTAAGTTTTTAAAGTCTCGAAAAAAAGTAATTATACAGTTGAAAAAATTTAAGTGTTTATAGAAAAAAGAAATGCAAAACTAATTTGCTTTTATTTCAACGTTGCTTTTTTTCTGTTTTTTAACCTTTTCTATAAAAGATGGAAGGACGGGAAAAAAAGAAAAGGTAACAACAAAAAAGTGACATTCTTCAATATTGTAACTGTTGTATGGAAAGTTTCTTTTTTTTTCCTCTTTTCTTTTTTTTTTAAAAGTGTATACACAACAGCGTTGGTGTGTGGGTGTTGTGTAAGTTTTTCGGTCTAAATTCATGTTGATTGGTGTATACACCACCATGACACCGCTGAGGTTGTTTTGGAGGGGGAGGGAGAGGGAGGGTTGACGTTTTCCCTTCAAGAGTTTCGTATACCATGACATCCACTCTGTAATTAATGACCACAAGAACAATGTTGTTCTCTGAGACATGGAACAACCATTCACCATCTGCCCGTCGATACAGTTGCATTTCACATGTTCAGTTCCCATACGCAATTGGGGTTTTGCAGCCAATTGGCCCCATAACGTCATTGATCTTTGTAACCAGACTTGAATTTTCATCATATTCGTCACTTTCACAGAAAAGTCAAAGTTTGGTCCATCAGCCCTTTTGGAAAGAAGGCTTGGCCGAGTATCATGAAAGGGGATTCATGGATTAACCGTGGGTTGTCATGATGTACTCACATTGGAGTCATTTATGGCGTTTGTGGCAGTTTGACATTTACATGGGCCTACAATACATGCCTTTATGACATTTTGACACTTGAGAAAAACATAGAAAGACCCTATAGAACTATAGAGCATGAAATCCATGAAATCAAATGACAAGTAGGCCACCATCTCCAAGCAGATGGCTGCAGACCCTTTCTTTTTTGTTTGACTTTAATCAATTGTCAATATAGAATGGGTTTTGGTTTTTCCAAACTGTATACAAGTCTGGCTAAAGGTCAGTGTCTGCTCTTTGACTTTCTATATGGACACTTGACATACATGTTCACATGGGCTATTTGAATAATATTGACACCCCAGAATACCAACCAAACCATTACCAAGCACTATAGGAAACCAGTCAAATATCAACCACCTGAACTTCAAGTTGATTCTCGTTCTCTTTGCAAATCGGCAGCAGCAACCATACTCGACCTAATAGTAGCACTGAAGCTGCAGCGCAACACCTGCACACCTGCGCATAGGCACATTAACAGCGCAACTACAGGAACCTCGATGGTTGAAGGCGTTTTTCGCTAAATCGTTCGACAGTGTGTCTTTTTGTTTTTTTTTCTTTAATTCAAATCTCTCAACCTCCTGTCATTCTCTAGTGTGGTGAACAAGCTTAATCACAACTATCAATAGCATTGAAAAATAATAATAAAGTCTGATAATTCCAAAAACAAGAAAAAACAAACCCCAATTATACGGCAAACAAGACCTATCTGGCTTTGGGCCGTCACTGTAAAGGCAAAAATGGCAATGTAACTGTCACTTTCTATTGCTCTTTTGGAAAAAGCGGTAAATAATTTAATTATCATGTCAAAAGAAAGCTACATGTATACTGGTCGTTTGAATCAATATACATAGACTTGAGCAATATCGTCGATTTTATTTATTTCTACGTTATTACTTGACCTTGATTATAAAACTTGATTCGATTTGATTCACTTGTTTTTGACATATCTATGATATTAAAATGCCACTCTCTCTTTATTCCAAATAATTATCAACCATACTGATATTATTTTGAAAAATATTATATGCCCTACCATATGATTATTTTGAAAACCGCTACTCATACATATGCTACATATTATAATCAATCAGCTTCGAGAGCGTGTATAGGCGATTTATTAAAACCAAAAAAAAAAATACCAAGAAAACAAGAAACCGCGTTGCGTTTGCGTCTTTTGACCTACTTTGTCATGCCTTGCGGTGCGTTGTCGTGCGGTGCTTTTTTCTCTCTCATTGATGGAAATTATCATGTACAGCAACTTGGTCAATTCAAAAGGATTACAAACAAAAATAAATAAAAAAAAAACAGGAAAGTCATTTGAATTTGGCATTTCATAACATCTCGTAATGAGGATCTGATGGTTTCTGATACTGCAGAGATCGAAGATGATAGCGGTGATGGCAGGGATAGCAATACAGGTCTACTAGTATATATATATATATAAAGCAAAAGATGGCAGGCTACTTCTCAGAAATAGTCAGCAAAGCATCAGATCGTGGGTCACGAAGAAAGGGTTGAAATTTATTATTGGCCGTGCTTCTTCTTTTTTTTTTTTTGAATCGATTCAGTGTTGGGTGTTGTGAGACCAGTGCCTTGAGGTTGAGGGCTTTGGGGTTGTGTGCTTTGAGGTTGTATAATGTACTGCCCCCCGACTTTTTCGTTCATTTGTTTACATTTGGATTCATTTTGGTTTATTTGGTTAACAAAATTTGCCTGGCTGAGGAAAATTGTAAAGCAGATCTTGTTTGTCAAGAGATCACGATGGTGTGTGTTGTGACAACTGTTTGGTTCACAGATCTTGGAGTCAAGCTGACATCCAGCTCATTGAAGATCTTTTTCCTTGATCTCTCTTGAACAATAGCTTCATTGACTAATAATTTCCATTCACTTTGGTTTCTGTATGTAAGTGCATGTAGGCCCATGTAGATTTAGTGGTGTACTTTTTTCATGTAGACGTATGTGTATGTATGTGTATGTATGTATGTGTCCAGCAATATTAATTGTTCGAGACTCTTCTCGAAGGCCCGCAAGCGTTCAGTAGAAAATAGACATTGGTTTCAGTATTAAAAGAAGGGTGTTGTGCACAGTGTTATAGTGATGTCGAGATCCTTGAAAACGGTCAAGAGTTTACAGCTATGATTGAAAGGCAATAAAGTGCTGAGTATAATAGCAGCCTACTTGCAAATTGAATTCTATAGATATACGTCTGGACTCTGGATCACTCAAGCACCTGAAATCACAACTTTACCTGTAGTTGCATTACACCAACATCAATGGGCAGCATTGTTTACAACTCTTTCACTGGTCATCATGTATACTATAGCCACGCTCCAGTTCCTGTAGATCACTTAAACAACCAGCATACACGCGCAGCCACAAAGAGCCTACAGCATTTCAATATTCTTTTAATTTAATTTTCATGATGCAAAAGAGAACATGATCTACGACGGGGCTGGTTCAGATATACTTTAAATTGCGGACAAGACAAGCCCTCAAGATGCGCCGAAATCTAGTTGAAAAACAGATTGATTTTGAGGATATTAAATTTCATTTCATCAAGGCTCTCTTGTTGTTTGTTTGGGGTCAATGCCCAGTATGTGTAAATTTACAGAGTCACAGCTCTTGGCAAAAATCATGAACTAGGACCATCTACAAAACAACGAAGACCTATCTTACTCACTTTAAAAGAAATCACATTCAGCCCTATAACCTTTCATCTCGATCCCGCATCTCTCCGGGCTAGTCTCTGGGTGTGAGATGCTCAGAGTGGACAAGAGTGGACAAGAAAGTGGATGCCCGCTGACCTTATTTACAGCATTGACAGGGATGTCAGGGTTCTCTCTAGTTAGCGAGCTTTAAATTGATTGACAGCCGTCAGATTGGAGATTCTGGGTGGATTTGGGTGGATTGGGTGGAGCCGGTTCAGTTTTCTTTGGTGCTAACTTTTGGCTCTCTATGTATTCAAGATGGGACGCGGAAGACGGACCCTTGTCAAAACATCGAGGCATGACGAAATAGGGTGTTTAGAAACAAGAATAGAAACAATAAAAGGTAGATAAAACGGTGGACGGGACCAAGAACAAGACCAAGGACCAAAGAGTCCGCAATCTGAAAACCAAAGACCTTGATCTCAACGGTTTGAAGCACGTCCAGATACCTCTCTACCAGAAGAAAAAGACTTGCCGGTTTCAACTTCTTTCCCACTTGTAACTTCAAAATTCCCTTCTTTTTTAGTTTTTTTTTCTTGTTTACTTTAATTTGGTCTGTTTGTTTATTTACTTTAAACTTCTGTCTGTTCATTTGTTTGTTTTCATGTTGTCCAGGCGTCTTCGGGCCGACGTTTTTGTTTTCTTTTATCTCCTGGATTCCTTGTTTCTCAATCCAGTCTCGCTTATGCTTTGCCAATCACTCTCACATCCCAGACTTGTCTAATGTTTAGGCTAACTGGGCCTGATATCCTGATATTACCAGCTTGGAGATATTTGCCCACCTTCTTGAAATGGTGCGACTTCCTTGACATGACTCTACTCTTGAGAAGCTTGCGCACTTGATATATATCAGAGTCTCAGATACTCGGTCTAGATCAATCAATTGACCAAGCAACAATAGAAGCCGCGTCTCCGCCCTGAGGTTTAGTGTTTATACGACTTGTTCATATTACGAAAATACTCGACGTAGTCTTTACTCGATCCGGTGTAAATTTCTTTCCAAATCGTTTCTTTTCTTCGTTTTTTTTTTTTGATTTCTTGGACATGTATCAAAAATGGTAGTAATGCTTCAAGTGCCCTTTGCTTTTATTTTTCAAGCCACTAGCTACTGCAAAGCTTCCGATATTGGGCAATATATGTAGGCCGTTCTGTCAAACAAGGAACCAACCGACCTGCCAGTTCCTACATGATTGCCACTTTTATTTTTATTATTATTTTTCAAAATAGTTATTTTTATTCTTATATTAGTTTGCATTATTTTCAAACTTGAGATCAGAATCATTTTTTTGGCGTTTACGTTTCATGTATACCTAGCTATCTATGGTACTGTCAAAACAGCTTTTTTCACTTTCTGTGATTCCGTACATGGTTGCTAGTTGAAATTGGGTCAACCTCGCATATATTAGACACATCAAAAGTATTATCATCAAGCACAAAAAAGTACTCAGATACAGACTCATGAAAAATTTCCATATGCTCGTGTTTTTTTTTGTAAATTACCCGCGGGGGGCGGCGGACGTAGAGCGGCAGCGGTTGAAATGTCAACCTGATTTGATTTTGGAGTCTGTCAACTAGTGTGCACCTGCGATCGTGCGTCATGATTAATTAACAAAATACTAACATAAATAAGTATAACAAACCCAAAAGATGCCCTTTAGCATATATACTCTGCCGGTTGACACATTTCAAAAAACAAGCAGCGAGCAAATGGGCTGTTAGCCCAATTCGGACTCTGGTTTAAAAAGCTTTGTAGTTCTCATTGCAGACCATTGGGCGTTTGGGCTTGAGATGTTTAGAAGAAGTTGAGAATCGTCTGGTTTTGATATCCTCGGTGCTAGTTGATACGAATCCAACTGACCGAGATGTTTTTTTATCTCCTAATCAAGACAGCCCTCTCCGTCGGTGATCTTGAACTTTCCTGATCCTGGAAACAAACAAACAAATTAACCCGGTGAGGCCATTTTTCATTCATTTGGACTTTTTAATATTATTTGGTATAAACCGAGAGTCTTTTTGTTTGTTTATGAGCAACTGGCCAAATTCATCTACTTGTAAACAAACCAGCCAAGAAGAAATGTGTAAGAAAAGCAAAACATGCATGATATGGAAATTAAATTGCAATGCATGGAATGACAACCTCATACTCGGCCCGCCTCACTTGGCACCGTATACTGCGACCTTCAGAGTCTTGAAGCCGAGTTTGGAGTGGTGGTGGGGGGTGTCTATACGTATCTAAATTTACAGCGATCAATAAAGTAGGCGGCTGGACACTTTCAAGACACTTGCAGCCAATTCAAACCCTGTATATTGTCGTTTGAATGGGACCAATTCGTCGTTAAACTGGTTATTATTGAAGTTGCACTGAATACTACTGCTATACCTGCGAGTGCCACTGCCGTGGTTCATGTCGTCGAACCAACCTGCAGTTTCTGTGCTTCGAGGGTGTTCGTTCAGTACTTTTGCAGGTGCTTGAAGCAGTGTTGACGTCAACAGTAAAAAAAGGTTAGGGTTTAGAGTGTTTTCTATATAGAGGCAGTCGGAAGGGGAAATCCTAAAAAAAAGAAATGTTTATTTTCCAACTCTGATAAAGCGAAAAAAAAAAAGAAAATTTCATTTAAGAATTACCCTTGCCCTAAGTCTTTTTTTTTTTTTTTTTTTTTTACTATGGCGATTATATTCAATGCAGTTTTCTTTCACGACTTTCAACAACTTTTTTTTTTTTTTCCTCACCACCACCAGTTAACCAAGTGTATACTGCACAAATGTATTCACAATAATAATATTATATCTTCATCATGATGATATCGACGGCTGACGCTAACTGAATAGTATACTTGGTTGTCAATTGAACTCTTCCGCTCACCTTTAGAAATCAAAGTCGAGCTTGTGACAACGCGGTTTGCAATGGCTCAAAAGTGACAAACAACCACCGTTAACGCCTACATCTACAATTAGAGCTACAATCAACGCCTGTGCCAGCTTTCGGGGCTATAGAACTCAAACAACGGCTGCCCCGACATGCCAATCTGATATCCCGGATGGACCGGCTTGACCGTTTTTTTCTCTCCCTTCAATGGCAGCTGTCTAGAAAAGACCGACTTTTGACTGGAAATGATCGGCTAGACGGAAGAAGAACAAAAGAGGTCAGCACCTGTTTAGCTGCGTTTGGGTGCGCAATGGAAAACAAAAGAACCAGAGCTTTTTTTTTTTTTTGGCCAGATTCCAGGTCAAGTGTCGTACTTGCTGCTAACGCTCTTGAAATGAAAAAAATCACAACGTGAACAAAGGTATATTCAAGCTGTCGATATGACTATACGAATTAAAAGCCAGACTAGGCTAGAAGACAGGAGGCTCGACAACCCAGGCGGCCAAATAATATTTTTGATTGGTTTTCTTCTGATTTTAAAGAAGACCACTGTCAGCCGTGACCAGGGAGGGAGTAAGCTCGGGTCAATTGCGATTCAGCCAGGTAAATTTCGCTTATATTATTTGGTGACATGGCTCAACTAGAAGAAAAATACGTCTTGAGCCAAGGGGACCCCAGACACAACCTGTAGCTTTTTGGTAGATATTTTGGAGTGTGCTGCTCCTGCACCTGTGATCATCAACAGCACGGACTTATTCTTTTCCATTCGTTATAACTTCACCCTCTTCCAGTCAGCGCGTCGAAGCGCAAGCAGCAGCAGCGGCTTCCGGTTTGGGTGGAGTTCTGCAGACTTGGCCATGGCTGAGATATGTAATATCTATTCACGCTAGTTGAAAGTTGACAGTTGACCAGAAAAATCGGGCGCTTTGAACTCATGGCGGGTATGGGCATGAAAATGTATGTAATGTTCAGTGCTAATGCCGCATACTTGGAGAGTGCATATCGACATGTGCCCAAACAGCCACTTGGAATTGTTATAGCCTACACAACACAACAATGCGACCTTATCACTAGAAAACAGCAGAGTAGATGGAAAGTGAATATTTCTAAAACCAAGGCAGATAATAATTATGTAAAGACATCAACTATGACAGATGATGCATAGTTGGAACAGGGTAGCTTTGTTACCGGTCTGAGTTGAAGGGTAGTGCAGAGTAGGACTGGGGATCACAAACATTTGTGAGACGTCAGATACGCACATACATAACTTGAGCAATGAAAGCACGCCGTAAGGCTGTAATTTCCTTAGGCTGATGAATAACTTTGACAAAAAATTCCATTTATACAAGCTTTCAAGAGAAGACCATAAATGTTGCACAAACGTGTTTGAAATAAAATTGGCTTCAGGAATTCAAGAAGTGGTGGGTATTTAGAAGAATAGGAGGTCAGACAGAAGGAAGCGTGGTCACAAAAATGGAGCAAAAGCTTAGAGTGAGAAAATGGAAGCAAAATCACATAGAAATAAAAGAAAAAAAAATTTACAGCTCTCATCTTGAATTAACGTTGAGTGACTGCAGTTTTGATCCAGTTTTATGCCTGTGCTGGGATTGGTCTTGATTGCAATCTGCCATGAGTATGGAGTTCGGCTGGAATGCGCCCAACTTATTATTTCAATTTCTATCTATAGTTATAACTAGAATCAATAGCCCGAGCAAATTGAAGCCAAGCCAAACCTAGAGATAGATGGCCTTGCCAACCGGGCGGTCAAGTATACGTTGGGAGATGCGGACGTTCCAGGGTACACCAACTCCCAGCACACGATTATATGCTGTGCAGTCCTGCACATAACTAAGAAAGAGTCCTCGCTAGCGTCCACACCACCAGCCCTACATAAAAGGGATCGTCCACAACCGATGATCAGTCCGTTTGCAGCGTTTGTGGTCGTGTGGGAGTTTGAAAAAGGTTATTTTAAGATTTGAGATTTGAGATTTGAGGCTGGTTGAGTATTAAATGGGGTACATGATGTCGATCTGTTAATTGGGCTCATTAGCTCATTAGCTCATCAGCTCATTAGCTCATTAGCTCATTAGCTCATTAGCTCATTAGCTCATTAGCTCATTAGCTTGATTTAATAATTTCATGTAGTTTCAAGAATTGTGGGTAAATATATATACATGGATGATTTAAAGCTTAATAGGTCTGGTGGCCATGCTTTTTCTGAAATACAAAACGGTTTACAGATGCTTCAATTGAGTAGGGACGTAACGTGCGCTTTCTCACTCTTCTAAGGTTCTACTGCCCGTTAATAGAGCATCTATACGTCTGATTTGAGCTAGTTTGAGCGTAGCGCCAATTTGTTTTTAAAAGGGTTCAGTCTTCCTTCCCTACATTCCCTGATTCTTGGTGCGCAATGTATATTCCCGACTCCGGATTCTCAACACACATGTACACACCCGGACCCACAAAATCACATTTTATGCTCATCAAGAGATGGGTTCAACTAGCCTGGCTATCAATGGTAGATCTCAGTTTTGTGGTACTGTTGAGATGAGGTGACAAGGGTGTAGAGTGGGCCCCACAACATGACTAGATCTGGGTTAGATAGGGTTCTGAGGCTGAGTGCTGAGACCGGTATCAGTTCAAGTGTGGTGGCGTGCTGTCTACTCTGGCTAGCAGGTAGACATATTGATGTGAAGACTAGTAAACTAGTCTACGGGCTACACAGGCTGAAACGTCAACTAGGTATGTAAACCAGCTAGTAAGTTCTGCCACTACGATCAAGCCTAGGCTGGGATTCACATATTGAGTGGCCGGCTAGGATACTATGCTGATCCAATATAAAGGCTTGTTGTATCTTTTGTCAACAATTGAAGAAAAGTTACAATTCGCGTATTCCAGTTCCTAAATTTGGTGTGTTGTTTGCAGCTTATTTGGGTAACATATTTCACAAACACGAACAATTGCAATTGGGGTAACTCTCTCTACTTCTGTCACAAGGCTGCACCTAAAGGGTTTGTTCAAAAACGTTCAAGTCCATGATTTGAAGTGACGTATGTAGCTTGGTATTTATCTTCAAAAATGTAATGGTCTGCAGAGATACTTCCGAGATGGGAGCTACAAGACCCCACGAATACGATTGAAGCTTGTCTTCTCTTTCCTTTCCGTATTTGACTCGATGTCTTGTTGCAGTCTTGACTTATTAGAAGATAATTTAAGGGTATACTACATTAGCCTCGCGTGATGGGCTGACTTCCTATAGCTTGCCACAAGGCTGGCTGTTGTCTACTTTGAGATGTGGAGTACAAATTCGTTTTGAAATACGGGTACACCTGCTTATAGAAAGCAACTGGGAAATAAAGAAAGCGAGCAGCCCTGCTGCAAGGGCATGTGGTAGTTCGTTCACCCATGATTCAAGAGGTCAAGCTCAGAATTGGGCTAGCTCTTGAATCACTACAGGAACCACAGGTCAATACATTTCACCAAGTGTTGCAACTGAGAGCTATAATAAGTGGTTAAGCTCAAGTATAGAGTTTAGTAAGAAGCCAGTCTAGGACCAAAAAGAGACTGTGAAAAGGTGTTAGTGCCCGTCCTTGGCTAGACTGAATTGCCCTCCATATTACTCTCTTACAGTGGCTGCTGGCCTCTTTCTCCACGGTAACCTCGCATTGCTCGGAATACAAATTTAGATAATTTTTGCCAAGACTGTATATATTTAACTTTATGATGTACAGCATGATAAACGAGCTGCACGTATCCGAGCCTATGGCACCCTACAAAGACCGCTATTCTGAAAATCTTTTTTTTGTTTTTTTTTTCAATTATCGTCATTATCCCTAGCGTTAAATATATTGCTTGAAGAGGGAAAAGAATAATCATGAACTGAACTGTAAGTAGAAAATGACAATACTTCAAAGACGCATAGTGAAGTACTTGCGCAAACGAGCAGGTCACTGGCAGTGGTGTGCAACATCAGGTTCATGTCTCCGCTCTTCCGAAATATATATATATAGACTCATCACTTGTTTTCTGCATTGCATCATCATACATCATGTTAATCAACACAATGCAAACGCCCTTCCTCTTTAAATTTTTTTACGGTTTTTTTTACGGTTCATTTTGTTAGAATGATTTCAGTTTCCATTATAGTCAAGACAAGAAGCCAGTTTGTTGTATAGCGAGAAAAGGAGTATCAAAGGCAAAAAGGGTCTGACCTGTATACGAGACCCTTATGCTGGGTGCGTCGTTCCTTGAACCTGGAACAAGCAGAGATAACCCATGTACCAGCCCTGTTGATCAAAAGTAACATCTAATTAAACTGGACATGGCATTGCGAGAAAGATGACAAAATAATTTAAAATAACTGTATATCATAAGGCATCTTAAGCTAGCTAGCAGCATGCACTTGGAATGTGCCGCGGATCCGGATCAACGAAGCAGTCAAGACCTGGGTCTAAATTAAAAGTATACTTCAAAAATAACTTGGCGCATAATTTATTTTGGAGGATAGCCCAGACGAGCTTGCTGAGTAAACCGGGCATACGTTTTTTTTTTTTTTTTTTTCTTGTTTCATGAAGTTGTAAATTAAGGAAGGAGCGAGCCAGCAAGAAAAGAGAGCTTTCTCGAGGATTGGCTTCGTTGGAAGGAGGATTCCCCCACATGTATAAAGCTCTCGAAGACCAAGCAGTGCACTCAAAATGCCAACGAAAACGCGCGCCCAATCCACCTTCTCTGGAGAGAGCGCTTTTTTAATGTTAAATTTGTAAAAAAATAAAAAATAAAAATAAAAAAATTATTTGCTTTAACCATCAATTTCAAACTGATTTCAGCTGTGCACAAACTTACATCAATAATATTGTAGACCATGACTATCTTGATTCCTTCTAAGTTAGTGAGCAGCAACGGCAGCAGTAGCTGAGTTTGCTCAAGCCCTCTCATATATATATGGCTATTTTTGAGACTATCTAGGACCTGTGCATTCATGTTCACTGCATGCTTAATTTCTTGGTAGCCAGTTCAAAGTACGCTGCAGTTCGATGACTCTAAAAGAACAGCTACTTCATGATGGCATGGCGGATTTTCATTCGTCTTACATTATACTATCCCACAATAAAATAAAAAAAAAGGATGACCATTTCCAACAACCTAACATATTTCTGTCGCTCATGAAGCCTGAATTCCAATAATTGTCTTCAGGTGATTGATTGACATATATTCCAAGTGCCGTTTCGATTTATCACCGAGCGCTTTAAGTCCAGTCGCTATAAACACATCTGCCTATCTCCGTGCTCACTCAATTTCCCAATCTTGGTGGACTTATAAGTTACGTCCGTTTGCGTAAGGTGCATAAGCAGAATACATCTCAAGAGGCGTATACAATTAACTAAATCGCAAACCCGTTC
Organism: Geotrichum carabidarum; assembly: GCA_030556585.1. Classification (NCBI taxonomy): domain Eukaryota; kingdom Fungi; phylum Ascomycota; class Dipodascomycetes; order Dipodascales; family Dipodascaceae; genus Geotrichum; species Geotrichum carabidarum. Next base: position 157,628 of record JAKTUH010000023.1, read on the forward strand.
TGTGCTTAGCTGTGCGTGCTGCGCTGTGCTGTGGGCCATAAACCCTGCTTCAACGGCTTGAAACTAATGTAAAACCTTGGAGAGATTAAATAATTATGTTCTCAACATATATATATATATATATATATATGCTTGGAAACTGCCAAGTTCTCTTGAGATGTGGAGTTTAACAAGAAAAATCAAGAGGTTGCTGGGTCATGAATTGGCTGAATGTTGTGATATTTACTATTAGAGGAATGGATCAACATTGCTTACTAGTACATGTATACAAATCTAATATAGATTGATTGCTTCTGGTGTATGGCTCTGCAAGTCAATCTAGATCTAAGTACTTCACAGTTAACCAAACTTTCTTTTGAATGCCAACCCACACTTCAGAGGGAAATCTCCAGCTGTAGAGCCAATCCTTATGAAAGATGAAAGTAAGACGGCAAGTGGTAGAGTTTGGGCAAAAAGCAGCAATATTGGCTGCTTGCTTAAACTGCTGCATTTCTGCTGCGGCTGCAGTTCAATAACACTTGTAAATCAATATTGATAAAATTTATTCAGATGAATTAATTATATTCCTTCAGTCCCCTTTCAGAGTTACGTATTAAAGTGAGTTAGATATAAATATAGGTTTAAGCGCAATTATGGCCGAAATTGGCAGCTAGCTTCAGGACCCGATCTTGATCTCGGGTCTTTAATCAGACTGGTACTCTAACGTTTAATACAGGTCGGAGATGGCCGAAACCAAAAATTGAGAAGGAGTACTCCAAAACAAGCGACTGCCAAACTCTTTGACCAAGCCGAATCATTGAGGATCAGATTGCATGCTCAAATCTGATATCATAAACGCCAGTGAAATGGCCAGTCAATGACTTCTTGGCTGAACAAGAGCTTTACCAAGTTCAAAACCAGCAAATGAAGTGCCATGAATATGGAGCTATATGTCGGGTTTTGTTAGCTAGTTTGTGATACAATATATCACTGGTCATGTCTTACCACGATGATACAATTTTACACTCAATGGCTTTTTACAAAAAGCTGAAACTGGTTCTTTCAGCTGATAACTAGTGAGCTTGATGATGAAGACTGGCTTCTGGCTTGACGCTCTACCTAACATGAGGTGTCTCTAGACCTTTCAGATACTCGAGTATTCATCATACAGACTGATTAGTATGTTAGAAAAATACACTGCCAATATGAAATCTGGGCGGCCAAACAATTTGTGCTACCAATGAATTATAAGCTGCCATGGGCTGAATTCAGTCTGTTTACCTGTTTGTCACGTGCAACAAGATAGGTCTAGATCTCGTTTGAATTAGGAAAAAGATCGACAAGACACAACTGACAAAAAAGGGCAAGACCAAAACTCTATTTTAATAATTATAATGTATACATAAGCAAAAACAAAATAAAGTTTTTTGATTGTGCATGAACTATTACCTATTTTGTCACAATAACTACATTTATACCCGCGTATCTAACTGCATGTGTTTTCTTAGAAAAGAAATTTCGGGTCAACCGCACTAGCTTAGTGCTAGCTAGTGCTAGTGCTAGTGCCATACATCGCGGACATGAAAAAGGTACCGCGCAATCCAATGGATTGAAAACAAACCGATTCCGGCTCAAGTTCTTTTGCTCTCAATTGTCCTGGAAGGTCCATCGTATTAATTGACTTGGCCAACCAATGCATGCTGGGAGTCGTCGATACATGCAATCGATTTTCCAAGGCGAGTGAGTACATGAGATTGCTAGAGCTCGGCCGGTTGGCAATGCGCATGTATATGCCCGTTTCTGATATATAGTACAGTATGTTATCTTAGACATGTATATATATATATACAACTGTTGGTAAACACAAACGCGTCATTGCTGAGTTACATATATATATCTGATTGCAAGGCATCACCCACTACCCGGAATGCTAGGCTCGGCTACAGAAGCCCAAAGACAAGCAAAACTTCAAGCACACTCGAGACAAAGCGCGCAAATCCTACAGTTTTAGGCTATACGTCTTGGTGGACCCGCGCACCTACCATACTAGATTCTTCAAGTCTAGATTTGATAGCGCTATAGTTATAACTAGTTTGAAAAAAAAGCTTGCTGCCCATCCCACCCTCTCCCCCCGCATTTTCAAATAATGGTTTCATGGTAATCTTTTCACAGGGCCGGCCGGGTGATTTTGGATCTGAGCCAGGAACTGGAACAAAGTATGACTTCTCTCGCTTGGGACTTTGTTCGCGTAAGATTACAGGCTATATAGTAAAACTTGAGAGATGGGCCTACTATACATGCTAAATTTAAGACGCCTTCAATGCGTGACTGGTAATTTTTGTTTAATTGATCTTTGCTATGTACAGTAGACTTGATCTAGCTGCTTCTTCAGGTTATTACGAAAACTAGAGACAAGTTAGACAGCTTACTTAAATTTGGGTCTGTAGCCATACGGTATGTGTGGGATATTATCTTGCTAAGAGGGCGGAAAGCGCAGATGCACTAAAAGCAAACAGATCTCGAGGACTTGCAGCTGGCTGCAATCGAGTGAGCCAATTATTAACCTGTCGCTGTAAATTTTAGTCAAGCTATATATATATAGAAGTGATCAGTATGTGGCTCAAAACAGCTTTTGGAGGAGTAGGCGCGTGCGTGGTCATCGACATCAGCTTCATCGACATCATCGTGCAAGGCAAATAATAACAAATAGATGAAAAAAAAGTCCATGGATAGCATGATCGGCAAGTTACAAAAATTAAAGACCAAGAAGATAATCTATATCCTAGGCATGGGTCTACATTTTGGTCAGTTATGTATCAATACCACGTTGCCGAAACAGGCCTCTGATTAGAGCTCTAGGCTAATCCAAGGCGGCGTATATAGTCAAAGAGTACTTGACACTTGGGAAAAACAAAAACAAAAACAAGGTGACTTGGTCTTGGAATTGCATCATATGGTTTTGAGTAGTCTGATATGATTGATCATGGACAGTCAATGGTGACTATAATCTCTCCTCTATCACAAACTTTCCATGGCTTGGACCACAATTCCAGTATACACTCACGCCAAATGATATCGGTCTTGGTTGACATGTCCCACCCGGCCCGTTTGCAAGTTCCTTAGATCTCGAGGCACTGTCATGCCGATTGCATTCCATACATGAACGCGCGCAATATATTAACTCATGCATGCACGCACGTACAAAAGGTGAATATCTCTTGCATACATTTCCAAGTGTGTATACATATCCAAATCTCGATGTCGGGGTGTACTCTTTTTGAGATATCACCGGCCGTCAACAGATTCCTAAAATAAAAACCCATTGGCCATATCTCGAAAGTGGGAGAGCGGGCTAGCTGGTGCCATTGAAATTCTTTCAATTGCCTATTTTTTTTTTTTTTTTTTTTTTTTGCAAATTTAACGCGTGGGTTGACGATCGCAGTCACACGTCGTTCTCGCGGCCAGATCTTCTCAACCCGTCAAGTGTCAAGAGTCTTGTGGCCGTCGTGTTTGTATTCCCTTTTAGTAGCGTGGAATACTACCGCCACAACAAGTTTACGCTGGCGCCTTCACAGCGAACGCTATAGCGTCATATATTTCCATGGATGTGTGTATATATACACACAATATTGCAATGTGCAAGTGGGCGAGTTTTGGAGAGCTGCAAACCGTTTTCATGCACATTGACGCTGCATGACCAGTCATCATCGGAGGACTGCCATCTATACATGTCTATAGTAGTCCGATAGCCATATCCATGGTACAAGCCAGCCCGCATGCAACACGGCAGAGCGCCAATCATATACGGGGGGCAGTTTGAGACGGAGAGGCAAGGCACGATCCTAAAACTCTATAGGAAATCAGGTTGGGAGCAGTATCACAAGAACAACAAACATATACAGCTACGATATCCAAGATGAAAAAAAAAAATAGTTTGGCTACCCTGGTCTAGGCGTGACCTGATGGTGATCATCCCATAGCCGTGCCTCCGATTGAAAACGTAATGAATCAGCAAAAAGATCAGGTTTCCTCCGACATAATGTTTTGATGCTACAAAGTATATATACTGAATTCAATAAATTTAAAAGCAGAGCACATTGTATTATAACAGCAACCATATGGCAAATTTAAACTCTTGTTTGAACCCCGATATCCTATAGAGCTCTGCAGAGGCAAAGCCATTCATTAAGAAATTCGTGCACCAGTCGCGACGCAAGGCGGGCAGCGGAGGGCTGCAATAGAATGTGCAGCGCAAGAGTTCGAAAGTGAAAAGAGTTCAAACCAAACACCAAATATTGCACGCATAGAACACATGAGGTTAATTCACAAGTCTGGTGTATATGTATACTCAAGTTTTTTTTCAGCAATTATCAGGGGTGAGCAAATCTTCATGTATGTGTATACACCAAAGTCAATGTGCAAAAAGTGGACCCACAGGAGGATCTTCATTTTAGATGTCGAGACGTCGTACGGCCGCCTGAGCGCTGTCAGCGCCTAGCGCTGCTGACTTTGCAATTAATACATACATATATATATATATATATATATATATATGTCTTCCAGATGGCCCCCTGATGACGCGCGCCTACTTCGTGCGCGCATGTAGTGGTGGTGATATATATGGCACCGGTGTTCATCAGTTCTCTTTTTTAATATAACTCTTGGAGTTGTTCAGTTCAGGCACTGTTGCGTCCACTATTGCGATATTTCTCTTTTGGAAACGCCCACACCCCACCGCAGATACGCCCTACTGAGCTGCTGCTCCCTTTCATGTATGAATACCCTCAGCTGCAGAGCAAAGACCGAGCTGCAACGCACTACAGCCTGCTTAAGGGTTTATCAGCGCTTGGTGGAACGTGAATATGAATGTGAAAATCCAATCTCAAATCTTAATAGGAGATCACAACAGCTGTGGGCTCGTAAACTTTACTCTCCATGGTGCGAATTAATATTGACTGAGAGAATTCCGCAGAGCCCGCGCATGGCCAGCAGGATTCACTAGCGACTGAACAACCTGCTGTCCTAGACCTAGTGCTGACTTGCTCTTCAGCCTCAGCCACACCTGTCGTAAACTCCACCTGATACGAATTTTATAATATCATCGATATCAAGATCGTACGCACATCAGACCCCCTCCTTAAAAAGCACCCAAGGATCACAAACCCAACCAGCAGCGGTGTATACCTGTTCAGTATGGCGCCATTCAACCCACGCGGTTCCCCTGTAAAAACTTCACCACTGCCAGCCGTACGTATACTGCGCAGAGATCAACTACCTATATATCGGGACAAAAAACATCCATGGTTGATCGGCCCGGCGCCGCCATCTTCGTCGTTTAAATTTTCCTCTACTGTTTTTGGACCGTTGCATATGATATTACCAAAACGGAGTTTTACTATTTCATGCATGCATGCAGATGCAAAAATAATTCATATAAACTACTTCCTAAACAGGACAACGCGAACCCTGATGTTGTTTCCCACCACGTCAAAAAACGGTAACTAGAGCCGGATTGGGATACATGAGATGCACATATGCGCAGTGATGCTAATCAGCCTATAGCTGGCCAATATTAAGCTGCACTGATTGAAAAAAGCGACTTGACAAACAGCGCTAGTACAAAATAAGTAAATGCACATGCATGCAATACGTATGTACGGCATGAAAAGTTATGCACGATATTTTCAAAATGGAAATAAAAGATAGTCTAACTGGAAAAAGACAAGTTTTTAATGTTGCATTGATCTGCTGCGGGTTTAGGCACCGTGGCAGCTGAGGAAATTCCAATACGAGAGTAAACGAGCTAAACCCAAAGAGGAAAATTGAAAAAAAATCAGCTATAAATGTAATCTATCGGCCTAGCAGGAAATCATTTTCCGGGGAGCGCTCTCTATATATATATATATATGGTCTGCTACCATTTCAAAACAAGTAGTAAAATACGAGGTTGGTTTGGATATGATCGGACGGAGACAGGTTCGGTGCGACCCGAGTCCAAACAATAGAAGACACTCGGGCCCAGCCGATTCTTGTATATATATATATATTAGTGGTCCCTGCCTGCCTAGATTTTGCTTCAATATATCTCAATCATACTTTTCAAAATTGTCTAATTAATCCTGGGAAATAATAATATGATTACGACGTAAAAACTAGGAATAATATTTTTGCAGTCCTGACACCACTACTCCAACTACTGGGGCTGAGGGTGGGGGGCTTGTCCAGTTTGATACATGATGGTGGAATGATCTGAATGGATTGGTTGGGAATGATGCTGTTGCTGGACTTGAACGGGAGCTGGCTGGCTATTTGTATTGCTTGGGGACGATGAGGGTTGGGATTGCCCAAACTCCGGGACATGCTGACTAGGTTGAACCGGCTGAACCAGGGGTGCTGCTGATGCATGGACGCCTGGGGCTCCGTAAGAGCTGGATACATGAGGCATTGACCCTTGATTGTGCATTTGAGCACCATCAACTGGTTGGGCAACTTCAGGCTGAACAGTTGCAACATGCGTGACGGGGACTCCAGAACCTACTGGTTGTGTAGAAACCATTGAGATCGTTGCCTTAGAGTGCGCATCTGGCATAGCTGGAATAATACCCTGAACATGCTGAGCGGGCTCGACATGGATTCCGCCTTTATGAACAGCGCTAGTCCTACCATGCACACCATTCCCATTTCCAGCCATCGTCGGCTGCCCACCGTATACCCAAGCAGGTTGCTGGCCTTGATTTGGACCTAGCATGCCTAGACCTGGATGCTGCTCAAACTTGACAGGCTGGGCTGCTGCCGCTGCTGCCCTGGATTCAGCTGCCCTGGCTTCGGCCGCCCTGGCTTCGGCCGCCCTGGCTTCGGCCGCCCTGGCTTCGGCCGCCCTGGCTTCGGCCGCCCGAGCCTCAGCTGCTGCCGCCGCCGCCGCTTTTCGGGCTTGCTGCTGTTCCTTCAGCTTCTGCTTGTGCGCAGCGACCTGCTTCTCATACTCCAGGCGCTCATCTTCCTCCTTCTTCTTTCGAATGCAACGCTCGCAGACGTACTTGTACTCGCCTTCGTAAGAAGTCGCACTCACTCCTTCTTCCCTGGCCTTGGCGGCCACTGCCTCCAAGTGCTCGCGGTCTTTTTCACCCAAACACTTGACGTGCATCCACAAACTACACTGGCTGCACTCCGCTATCAGAGTGCCGTCGTCGTAGCTGTCACCGTAAGCTCCACAAGTACAGTCAAAGTCCCAGTGGTCGGCAGACGCGCCCAACCGTCGCACTCCGTCCAGGACTGCAACTGGCTGGCTCTTGATGATCCGGCTGCTGCTTCGTGTGCTGCGCCCACTGCCCGCCATGGCTGCTGGCGATGAACTGCGCGAACTCCGCCGGCTCCGGCCACCGCTTTCCTCAACCTCTTGCACTGCGCTGATCTGCTGATTGATTGGCTTGAGACCCTCTCGCTGTCGCTCCATCCGCTCGTCTCGCGCCTGTAGGCGCTTCTCTCGTACCACTAGCCGCTCTCGATCTTCTCGTTCTCTGCGTCGGCTTTCGATTCGCTTCCGTTGTTCCTCTGCGTTCCGCTTTTCTTCCTCTGCTCGTTGCTGTTGCTGGATCTGCTTCTCTTCGATTCGCGATGACCGCTTGCGGTTCAGAACCAGCTTGGCAATCTCACGCTGCTTCTCGCGCGCCCAGGTGTCCCGCACCCTCTTCTCTTCATGCTCACGCAGCACGGGCAGCAGGTCGTTTTTCAAATACTTGTAAAACATCTTGTCGTAGGACTCTCGCGAGCTCCGTAGTGATTCAATAAACGTCTCCCAGTCTGCCAGGCTCACACAAACGCACTCCCATTTAATCTTGTCCACAGGAGTATCGCGCCCTAATGCCTCACTGTATGAAATGTACTCGCGCTCCTCGGGAGGAGTTTCTGTGCCTGCCTGATTCTCCTCCTCCTCGTGCTCCACTTCAGCTTCTTCTTCAGCCTCCTCATCAGCCAGTGCCCGTCGCCTGGCAGCTGCTCGCACTCTTCGCTTCCGGGCAACGGCGGTTAATGGCTGCCCTCGTCGCTTCTTAGATCGCTCCTTCTTGGGCTCGACGTACCCCGGCAGCTGCTTGGGATCCACATCTGACAAATCTGGGGCATGATCCTCCATATAATACAGTCTGTTGTCGTCCAGCAAGTAGTACACACCAAAGTCGCCACGCCACCCCACGGGATCAACCTTAAAACTCTGCGGCGTCAGCACCTCGTCCTCGTCGCCGGCCTTGCCCGCCACCAGCTTGTCAATCTTGTCGTGAAAGCCATCCTCAATTACCACCCACCTGCAAAACGTGTACAGAATTGTGATTCGGGTTGACGGCTCCATGGTTTCTAGTCGCGCCAGATCGTCCGGCTCCGCGCTGAGCCCCATCGGGTTCTCCTCTGGTCCAAACCCGCGCGACGCGTACAAATGCCACGCCGCCACACTCAGATCCGGCAGCGGGCCTGTAATTATCCTCTTAGCGCGCACCAATTGCGTGATCACCGCGGTCTCAACCTTTGGGATGACCTGTGGTTCTTTGGCAATTCCAAGCAGCTCCTCCTCGATAACCTCGATGTCAATGGCGTCACTAATCTTGAAAATGGACTTGAAGAAGGACAGAAACTGCACAAACTCGGCAAACTCGCTCATGTTCCGCAGGTCGCGTAGGGTCTCCTTGTACTCCTCGCGATCGAGTGGCATGACCTGTCCAGTCGGAGTATATACTGACGGCGTCACGCTTCCACTCGCGCCGACCTCGACGGATTCCTCTTTAAATCGCGGCATATCCTGGTAGTATAACTGAAACACGAATGTCTGCAATCAAGGAGCCTAAAGATGGAAAGAAAGCAATAAATAAATTAAAAAAAGATGAAAAAAGTCAAATGTCAAAATAGCGTTTTTGTATAAAGTTGACAAGAAAAAAAAAAATATGGATTGAAACTTCATTCGTTACCCGGACCAAAACCCAGCCGTGGTACAAACACATTAGATATCATCTACTTAGGAGCAACTTTTGTTTGCAAAAACAGTCTACATAAAGTCATCGTCGTCATCAAAGTCTTCGTAATTGGTGATATCCTTTGTGTCGTCAATCTTGGCAGATGCGCCCTTAACCTGAGGCTTGATCTTCTTACCTCGGTTGGCGCGTTCTTGTCGCAGCTTTTCACTAATCACAGCGTTAAGGGTCGACACAATCTTACGAGCCTGGTCCACAGACAGAGGCTTGCAGATGTCTCGGCACAGATCAGTTGCAAAATTAGAGTAATGCATGTTAGAAACATCCGCCAGGTCGGTCAGAATGGGCACCAGGGTCTTGCGCAGAGTCTCGAACTCAGTCTTGCTTTTGGGGTGGAACACTTGGAAGTCAGACAGCTTAGCAGGGGTGGCGGCGGCCTTCTCGGCAGCAGCAGCCTTCTCAGCAGCTAGTTTGGCAGCACGAGGATGCACGTTCAAGTCACCGATCAGATCAGCGGCGTGGTTCAAATCAGCATCAAGCTCGGCCTTCTTCAGACGCTCCTTCTTCACATTGGGATCTTCATCAGCCAGAGCCTTGACGGCTGCTGACTCCAAGTCCTCACGCTCCTTCTGTTCACGGTCCTTGATTTTCTGGGCAAGCGAAACTCTCTTGGGAGCCTTGGGACCGGTCTCGCCCTTGGGCTCGTCGTCGTCCAAAGCGGTCTCCCAGGAGTCCAACACTGTGTCATCTTCTTCATCGTCCCACGACGCCTTGAGTGCTGAAGTGGCGGCTTCAGGATCGTAATCTTCGTCGTCTACACTTGTTAATACGGGTTTCTACACCTGCGGCGAGTGAACCTACCCCAGTTTGACATGGCTTCTATCAGATATTAAGTACACTGTGGTGTGGTGAAAAAATCTAAAAAAAAAATCCCCGATAGATACGGAAGGAACAAGAAAATTTAACTTACCCTACCCTGATTCAACTTAGAGTTAGGTGATGGCTTCCAAGATCTTTGCTACAACCAACAAACAACACACAATGGCAGAGTGGAATAGAAGCAAAAAGCTGGAGATTCTGGGCCAATGGGCTCAGAAAGAAGGCATCAAAATTCACTGCGAGATCAAGTCTGGGGAAGGTGCTGACGGAGCTGGAGTCTATGCAATTGCTGATGCTGCAGCTGGTGAAATTCTCGTAGATTTACCCGCGTGCAGTGTGCTCACCAGAGTGACAGTCATTGAACACGCAAAAAATCACCCATTTCTTTCCAATCTATTACACCGCAATATAAGAGGTGAGGAGTTTTCAGCCAATGAATCGCTAGCCGGGATCAGCGACAAAGACGTGCTCACCCGGTTTTTCATCTACGAAATCCTCACGAGTCGCAGAGGTGACGTGCCGGACTCCGACAAATGGCTCACATGGGTTCAATCGCTGCCACCGGTGGCCGAAATGAACCTGCCGATTTCCTGGGACCGCCAGGACCTCGAAGACCTCGTTGGTACCAGCATCTACGAAGCAACCCTGTCAAAAATCAACTTTCTCAAGTTCCGCTACAAGAAATTCTTCGAGGCCGAAACTGTGCGGAACATTGTCGCCGACTATGTCAAGGCGGGGCCCAACCCGGACTTGGCTATGGAAACAAACACGGAAATCACGTTCAAGGACTGGGTGCTCATTGAGTCGTGGATTGCCTCACGAAGCTTGGAAGTAGTCGATACAGCTACTGCTGAGAGCGAGCAAAAAAGTCTATGTCTTGGTCTGGTACCCATTGTCGATATGTGCAACCATTCGTTTACATCTAATGCCAAATACGAGCTGGACCCCGAGACTTGTGCTGTGTCTCTGGTAGCTACAAATCCAATCAAAAAAGGCGAACAGGTTTTCATCAGCTATGGTGACGAAAAGGGCAGTGGAGAGATGTTGTTTAGCTATGGATTTCTGCCCAGCTCTAATGTAGCCAATGCCAGAGACGCAACATTCACAATACCAGATCTCATTGGTGAGGACGAGCATACAGACGATGAAGAGTCCATTGTGCTGAAAGCAAAGGACAGAATGTTTGGGGCGCGCCCTCGATTATTCAAAGTGGCCCAGCTTCACCCCAACCAAAGCGTGTCGTGGTCTAGCGACTACATTACGTTCTTGGCCCTGCCTCCCGCCGATTTCTCATTCGCAAACAACGCGGGGAGCTCCGACAACGATGCAGATGCACCACAGGTTGTGCTGTTTAGAGGTTTGGAAATAGATTTTGACGATTTAACTGCGAGCATTGGAAATGTGTTGGAGGCCGACAAAGAGGTGCGTGAAAAAGCCAACTACATGGCTGAGTCCCTTGTGCGCGATGTGTTCTTGGCTGATCTGACCGACGAAGAAGGCCAACAGCTCCATAACCAAAGTCCCCACCCACTGGTTCTGCTTGAGAAACAGTTACTTTCAGCAGTCAAGTTTTCATAACTCATTTAGTTGAAAATACTCATGGCATATGGCGTTACCAGCCTCAATTGTCTTGGACGCTCTGACCATCCTTTGTAGTGATTGGCTGGATAAATGAATGCCAAGAAGCTTATCGACAAATCGCCTAGGGACAAACCCAGGTAAAATTTCCTTCGCAAGGGCGATGTCGCCAAGTTCTCGACCATAAAATTGCAAAATGTCGACCACCGTGGCTTGTGGTTGGCTGAGATGTCGGGCGTTGTTCATCAAAGCTGAAGGTTGTGACTCTGGAATAAGATTACCTAAATCAATAAAACCAATAAATTAGTGTCCAGCCGCTCCTTCTGATGTTTTTATTCCACAACTTTAAAAACCGTATCATTCCTAAAGTTTTTTTTTTTCTCAAAAAGCCATTTTTTATTTCTTCTATCCCATCAAAACAAGAAAGAAAAAAAAAAAAAAGCATACTCATATCATAATGACCAACTTCTACTCTACAGGACGTGGTGGTGCAGGTAACATTGGTCAGGGCACCCGGCCACAGGAGCCTACCTACGCTGAGGAAGGATCAGCTGTTCCCCAGATCAAGACCGAAGTTTACACCACTGGCCGTGGCGGTGCCGGGAACATGCGTAGCAACGACGATCCCGAAGTCGCTCGCAAGCTCCAGGATGTCGACGGTCCTGCCGGCCGTGTCGCCCCGGAAAACCCTACCATGTCGTCCGCCTCGGTCGGCCGTGGAGGTTACGGAAACGTTCTCGCAACTCGAGAGGCTGCTGAAGCCGAAAAGCAATCTTTTATTTCTCGCGTTAAGGGCATTTTCTCTTCTAATACTTCTTCCACTAATATGCCTTCCGGCTCTGCCTCCAAGACTAAGGCGTCCGAGTCCATCACTCAAGCTGGGCCCTCTTCTGCCTAGTTGGCTGCTTTTCTCTCGAATTCTTGATACGCCTGTTTTTCTTCTCTAATCCTTTTCCTTGTCTATTACTTGTTTCCGTTTTTTTATAGTCTTCGTTAATATATGCTGAATTTTCTATTGCTTTCATTCCTTGGCAGTTCGCCCACGCCCTGAAAACACAATCTCTTCTTCATCACTCTCATCACTTTGCCCTTCTACACCTTCAGGTGTTACCTTGTCGGTCTCCCCTTCTTCGTCACTCGATGTAGGATTAGGTCCTGGTGTTGAAGGGTTACTTGATCTACCCGCTGAACCGGCAGACTCTACCTCTAGCTGCCTCAGATACTGTGACGCAGATGAAGCACGAGCTATATGCAATTCTGGCTCAGAATGCGCCATAAATATTGACTGCCTATCTAGGGCGTCCGATTCAACCCCCATGTGCTGCTGTGAGACGATAGCTCCACGTCCTACTAAATCATACAGCTCAGTCTCATCAAACATGTCATCGAGCTGAACCTCATCCGACGGCGCCAATGTCAGTACCATTTCCAGAGAATGACTCAACTGTTGTGCTGATTTGGAGTCCATTCCAATGAACTTGAAAGTCGCAGCGTCACCTGCAAACTCATTCAACTCTAAGAAGGAAGGTGTGAGTCGACTTATTTCGACACCAGTGAACAACAAGCATTGAACACGGTAGGCTTCTAAAGCAGCCCGCTGTTTACGGGTTACGGAAGCAAGGCCGCTTGGAGTATCATCAAGCCCTCCATATAATGCACACATTCCTGCACACTGGTTCTCCTCATCATTGTCATACAGAAGCCTCTCCTTTTGATTTTTCTTGGTCTGGGCCTCCCGCCATATGCTGCTGGTCTCATCTGTTTCGGTACCCGTAACGGTTCCATTCGAAGGAAAGGTTTCTTCCTGAAGCTTCAAAATATCGTTAAACCGGTCCCACATGGATCGAGTCACAGCTGTAACGACATCAAACTTGAAGCCCGAGGCAGTTCGGAAAAGTTCAAGCAGACGGGCAACTTTAGGAAGCAAGTTACTAACGAGATGACTGCCTAGAGACCATTCAGAGACCTTCTTTCGACTGACCTGCTTTCGGATCCAATCAAAATATACTCGAAATGCAGGGAGCATATTGACTATTGCAGGCTTAATTCGGCGGCCAGTTAAAATAACACCACTATCATCCGCGAGCTCTAATGCCACACTCACAAGATTGTCTAGAATCCGCAAGGTCAAAGAGAGGACAGCAAAATGAGCAGTTGTGGAATCGCTGAAATCAGTTTGGTCGTTGGCCCGATCGTGGTTTTCAAGTAGATGAACGAATAAAATGCTGATAATTGCGAGTTTTAAAAGGAGTTTGCTCGTGACCAGCTTGGATCTGACAAGGCCAGACAGCTTGCTGGCAAGTTCAACTTGAGTACTTTCAGAGAGATATACTGACTTTCCAGGAGAAACATGAGCCATATAATAACTAGAGTAGAGTTGCAAAATGAACATCATGACCTCTTTGGTTTCAGCGACTCCCTTTCTGATTTTTGTATCTTCTTTCCCATCCTCGTCTTCCGCAATGATGGCCAAATTGGTTTCTTCACCAAAGTCATTCGCAGATTTGTTGGCACCGAACACTTCAATGATTCCAGCTATTCGCAGCTTTGCAAAATCTGACGGCTTTAGTTTTAGCAACTTCTTGAGAATGGTCCGCAAATTGGAATTGTCGTCTGGAAATGGCTCAGTAACTGTAACTGATTGGATGAAGTGGTATGCCGCCGAAAATATATCACTGGTAGCGTATGAAATGTTTCCCAGCTGATTTAATGGCACTCCGGAAACCGGATATATTTTAAACGCAGCATTAAAGTATATCATCGCATGAGTGTAATCCAGCGTTCCCATATTGATTGTGCGATAGCGGGACAGATCCCCCATATGGCAGAGGCAGTCATGCACAGATCGATGAAGAACTGGAGCATTTTTTTCCATGGTAGCTGGTGTGGGGTTGGCGCGTGGGACATCGGGTATCAAGTGAAGAATCGATACAGCGTAATGCAATTGAGGTGTGTATCCGTGATTCTCAATGAGACGGGTTATAAATAGTTTGTAAAAGTAGCTAATGTGTTTGCAGACGCGGTCAAACCGTTTAGTCGCTAGCTTTTCAACATTAGGATCGGGATGCTTGGAACCAATGATATCTGATCGATAGACGCTGACCACAGGCGCAAAGAAGCTGACCCAAAGATCTGTCTGCAGAGAGATTGAGTTTGAAATATCGGCAAAGATCCAGAGGCAAAACCTGGCCCCCACAAAAGTCAGAAATCCTTCAATCTGCTGATCGAGCTCGAGTGAATTTGGTGCAGAACTCTTGGTTTCTGACGCGGGTTGCTTTCTAGAATCGACACTCAGACTATTGATAAGCGGCTCCAGGGTCTTGCGGTAGGACCGAATAATCTGGTTTCTGTCCGTCAAATATGGTGTAACATATTCACGACGGACACTCATTGCAGGAGTTGTAGAAAAGGCAGCACCAAAACAGTTGATTAAAATTAGATTAAAAACCTCCTCATACTTTTACCGTCCAAAGGAAGATAATAGACGTCTAGGAAGGCCAGATGGTGAGGCGGCGTCAGTTGTGTTGGCTGGTTTAGAAAGGAAAGATCTCGATGGGTTGGGACTACTGGTGAAAAAAAAATAATTTTCCATAGTTCAAACTCTTGTCTTTCTACACACCAAGAACTTGACGTGAGACGATCTTGACAGGATGGTAAAGAAGAATACTATATGTAAGTTCTTCCAGCAAGGTGAGTACAAGTTTTATATTGTAGTAGTGAGGACAGAGAGCTAACATAGATCTAGGAACTTGCAGAAAAGGTAATAGGTGTGACTTTTTACATCCTGGAGCAGCTCAAAACACTAGTCCAGAGGCGGAGTTGGAAAAGATTCAGGATTTCATTGGAAGCAACTTAGCAACCGAACTTCCTAAATATGAGTTTAGCTCGTTCAGTCCTAGCTCAAACTCCTTGAGCAATCTGATCGCCAACAGAGACTTTTCGCCAGAAGAGCTTCATTGGAGCCATTACCAGGCTGTCAAAAACAACAGTATACCAGCATTTGTAAGTTTTTTCATTATTTTTTACATTCTTTATTAACAGTTTAGGAACAAATGTTGAGGGAGAAGATTGACAGCCAAGCACGGATCGTTCAATACATTTTGCAAGACCCTCGAAAAGCTGCGCGTTACTCCCAGATTACCCTCGACCGAAAAGCAGACAAGCCATACGAACCCATGGAAAACAACAACGCATCGGGCTCCGGGTGGGGCCAATCGGGCGGTTCAAATGCGTTTGGTAGCAACTCAAGTGCCTTTGGACAATCGGCTTTTGGCTCCTTTGGAAACAATACTAGCAACCCTTTCGGTGGCAATAACAACAACAGCAACAGCTCCCCTTCAGCATTTGGAAATCACGGCTTTGGATCCAGTAACAATAATATCTCGACAGGCAATACTTCGTCAAGTCCATTTTCAGCGCTTGGGTCCCGGTCTAGTGCGTTTGGAAACACCAGCTCGCCAACCCAGACTACCAGTGCTTTCAGTTCACCATTTGGGGCCTTTGGAAACAAGTCGTCAGCGGGAACCAGTACCAATGCATTCGCGGCGCTGAGTGAAGAGAAGCCGGCTGGATCGCCAGCCAGTGCTTTTGGATCGTCAGCATTTGGAAGCACTACAAGCACGTCCAGTCCTTTTAATAAAACAGGAACCACCAGCTCGTTCGGAAGCTCACCATTCTCATCATCAACAAACAACTCCAGTGCTCCAGCATTTGGTCAGTCAGCATTTGGTCAAACATCATCTACATCTACACAACCTCAATCCGCCTTTGGAGCATCACCGTCATCGACCACAGCCTCTGCATTTGGTCAGACTTCAACCCCGTCTGCGTTTGGGCAGTCAGCGTTCGGCCAATCAGCCACAGCCACACCAGCAGCATTTGGGCAGCACGCATTTGGGCAGTCCGCGTTTGGGCAATCTGCCTTTGGCAGTAAACCGGCTGCAACCCAGCCTTCCAGCGGCCAGCCCGCGTTTGGGCAATCTGCTTTTGGGACCCAGCCGGCTCCCTCAAGCACTAGTGGGTCTGCTTTTGGGTCAAGCGCGTTTGGAAGCACAGCAACCCCTGCTAGCCCGTTCAGCTCAGTCCAGAAACCGGCAGCGACTCCTGCATCGCCGTTTAGCGCCTTTGGCACTTCTAATCAAACGTCGACGATTGCTGCAACTCCAGCTAGTCCTTTTGCTTCATTTGTAGCTAGCTCAACAAACAACTCAACTGCATCGCCGTTTGAAGTTACGAGTGCTTTTGGATCTACGCCGGCAGCTACTACCACTACTACCACTACAACTACAGCATCACCATTTGGTCAACCTGCTTCTGCTACAACTACATCAGCATTTGGAACTGCAACTGGAGGCACGTTCTCAAGTGGATTTGGACAGCTACCAAAAGCAGCAACAGGTTTCCAGCAAGGAGCCACTGCAGAGGAGACTACGCCGCTCGCGGATCTTATAGATTTGGTGAAATCTCAATTTGAAGCGGCGAACTTTGAGTTAGGCAAAATCCCAGATGTGTTGCCGCCTATGGAAGTTCGCTAGCCCAGAAAATTTTTAATGTTTTGCAGCTTTTTGTAATGCCAGGATATAATGCAACCCTTTTATTTATCAACCAATATATTTAAGTGATCATGCATTTGTGTTCAAGTAACGCCGCGTGCAGCTAATGAGGACCGAGGACTGATTTTTGGCCACCCCGTAGACCTCCCTATACTTATTGACAGCCTCTGATACCACCTGTTGTTTGGTCATGCGCCCATCAATAATGGCTCGCATGTTATCTTCCATCTCCTTGCGCAGAAACGGTTTACTCAAAGACATGTCAAACCCAATCTCGTCATACCCCTCGACCAGGGCAATGCCCAGGTTTGACGGCAGGAAAACAGGCAAGGCCGCAGAGGTAGTACCCGCATTATTCCGGCCGCGGCGTCCTCCGGCCCCAGTCTGTCCCATAACGTGCTTGAACACGTACTCACGGGCCAGAATGGTGTCAATATGATCCGCCATTGTCGAATCTGTTCCAATGCCATTCAAGTCCATCAGCGACAGCAACTCCGGCTCAGTCAAGAATGTGGGGCTTGTGGTTTTACCTTCCTTCATTTCAGCCGAGTTCAAATCGACCATTTCGCCTTCCCTGAAAAACCCAGCTGGGATTTGCACAGCTGAGGTCTCCCATTTCTGATACGGATACACGTCTAAAAAGTTGCGCTCGTGGACTACAGACCCAGAGACCTTGAACTTTTCGCCAGCCCAGTCTAGCGTCAGGGTTGTCATGCTGCCAAATGCGTCCGGCGAGCAACACGCCAAAAACCGGCGTGCGATGAATTTGTAAACTTCGTAGTGGTCGTTCGATTCAAGCGCGCTGCGCTCAACGGCTATGATGGGATGAATTGGAGGATGTGCTTTATCATTATTCCGGCCTTGTCTTGGATTTGTAAAAGCTGGCGCATTGGGGTTAGTCGGATGCTCACCTAGCAGCCCTTTTGCAAAGTTTCCCCATTCACTAGACGCACACTGTTTCCTGACGAGCCCCCTCAAGTCCAGCGCAGGATCAAACTGGTCTGTTTCAGTACGAGGATATGAAATGAAACCCTTGGTATACAGCGACTCGGCGACGTCCATGATGCGCTTAGAACTCAGTCCGAAGAAAGTGGCTCCTACTTTTTGGAGCTCGAGAGTAGTGAGCGGAAGGGGCCGCCACCTTGATGTTGGCTTTTCAACGATGCTGGCTACCCGAGCTCTGTATCCAGTGTCGGCACATCTCTCAAATAAGACGGTCGTCGCTAAATGATCAAACAAATGAGTGCGTTCCCAGTTGAACGTTATGATATCTGAATTTGCCTTCTTTGTATTTTTCTTTTTCGATTTCGTTGTCATAACCTCAATCTCTTCGTCCTGTTTTGTCAAGTACTCTGGCGGCACCTTGACATCAATAGAAAGGTACCAAAACGTCTCTGGCTCGAAGTTCTTGACTCTCTTGTACTGATCGACCACAAACCCCAACGTTGGGAATTGGCATGAACCGTATGATATCACTTTTGAGTTGAGCTCTGATCTAAAACTGTTTTGAAGTAGAATTGTTTGGAATCGTGTAAATGCTGTGCCTATCCTGAAATCAATCTCGATTCGTGCTTCAACCGCCCGTACTTGCTTCATGTCCAAAGGCTGTGGATGATCTGCCGAATCTCGGACATGCCTTGCCACCTAGTTAGCTTTTTGATCTCTAAAATCTTAGCAACTGTAAAAACACTCACCCTGCTTCAATATTGTTGAACACCGCTCTCGAGATATCCGAATCCCGCAATCCTCGATTCGTTCCTTTCGCCACACTCACAATCTCCCACCCAATATGCTCTCCTTCCCGATCACAATCCGTCCAAATGAACAGTTTGTTTGTCCTGCGCGCCTCGTTTTCAATGTTGCGCGTCACGGCCTCCATATTCTTTGGCACCAGCGTCTGGATCGGAGCGGTGAACAGCTCGCGCGGATCCACCAGGCTCCAGTTCTTGTACCGCGCCTCAAAGTCTTGTGATTTAATGTGCCCTAAAACACTGGTCATGGTGACTTGGCAGTCGCCCCAGTCCCGGAAACGGTAGTGGAAATCGTAGTTCTTGACATATTGATTGCCGGTTCCACGCTATTCGACCCAAAATCAAAATAAAAAAACAAGACATAAGTTAGAAAAGAGACTTGATCTCGGGGACCGAACTAAACTTACGATAGTGTAAGACCCGTTAGACAGATGTCCGGCTACAGCTTTAGCTATAGACGGCTTTTCGGCGACGCACAGCACTCTCATCTCGTGTCGTGAGTAAACGAGTTCGACGCGTCACGATGTGTGAGTGAAAATTAACCCTATTCTGAGAACACCCGAAATGGCACCTCCACACCACCATATGCAAGGTAGACTGCTTTCACGATCAGGTACAGAGTTATATAAGGACAAAATTATACATGTCATTTATGAAAGCTTCTAATATTTATTTTTCATCTCCTCCATTCATGGTCGCTCTCAAAAAGACCAACCGTTTCAGCCACTCAAACGAGACCTGATTCCACCGATTTGACACCAGCTGGTCAAAATTCGGGCCCAAAAGCTTGGCCGCACTACTCTCAGACCCGGTTGCCACGCCAAAAATGTCGCGCGCAGCCCCGCCAAACTCGGGGTAGAACGAGATGTGAGTATCCCACCAGCGCAGCATCACGTCGCCGCTGTTCATAGAGCTGTAAGGAACAAGGGCTTCCAAAAAGTAGTCGTTGAGGTCGGCCTTGCGCAGCTCGCGGGGTTTGCCGAGCACGAGTTTCTCGCTAAGAAGAGCGTCCTCCTCGTCGTCGAGATCGACAATGTCCTCGGCTGGACTGGCATTTCTCGGGCGCAGAAAATCTTTTTGCTCGTCCTCTTTGGCAGCCGGTGACTTTGATTCTTTTTTGGCAGGGGTGACTCTTTCAGAAGAAAACTCGCTATTTTGACTGTCATAGACCTCGCCGTTTTCATCGTCTTCAACATCAATGATAGCTTCTGGTTCAACCTCAGGCGGACGATACAGCTTGGCAAAAGTCAGCATTGTGTGCTTCCATTGAGCTGCCGAAGCTTGGCCCAGAGTGTCTGCAATCAGATTCGCCATTTGACGGGGATCTAATAACGATCCAAGTAATGGCAGTGGGTGAGGCCATTGCTCCGTATCGAAAATCCAAGGAAAGTTGCGGCAAGCTTTCGTGAAAGCCTCGCAAACGGCAGGCTCGTAGCTTGCGTATGGCGCAGCCCTGGTATTCACATCCTTACAGATTTCCTGAATCTTCCAAAGCAGCATTGCATAGAGGTTGAACTGAGGCTTTGAGTCATCGCAATCCATTTCCAGTTTGCGCAAAATATGCAAGAACTGGCGAATGTGCTTAATTCTGATCCACTCGCGCTCTTTAATTCTGCATCCCTTGAGTGCAGGAATGAGCTCAGTGGCTTTGTTTATGACTTTGCGCTTTTCGGTTGCATCCCTTAACATGTCATAAGTAGACAGCCAGTTGCCTGGTTCGTCGAGGACTACCGGTTGTGAGTACTCAGATGCAAAGCCAAGATCGTAGCAGAGATCGGCCCAAAGATCAATATGATCTTGATTGGCTCTAAAATAATGTGAAATGATTCTAAGAGCTGTCACAGGGTGATCAAAAACAGTAGAGCCTCGGTTTAAATGAGTATACTCGACTTGGACGGAAAAGTCATACCAGACGCGAAATGGCCAAGCAGCTGCATTCAGAGCACCCAGGAACAGATTCGCAATTTCGTCCAGAGTGCTTGATAAGGAATAGACTGTATAGATCTCAGGGGCAGGCATTTCAGCTGGATAGAAATGCTTGAGTTGGCCCACCACACTTTTACTGCCCAGCCCATCAATATCTTTATCGATTGTAATTGCAAATATCTTGAATCGCAGCTCGAAATTAGTGATGGTTCGGTAGACTGCACTGGCAATGACATAGACCAAATCAGATGATGGGCTTTCAGGAATGCACCAGAAATCAAGCAGGCGAACGTGATAATTCATACATGCGTCAATCCAGTGACCGAACACCTCCATGAAGAGAATGCTTCCACCATCTGTCGGACATTTGAACACACGCAGAGAGAGAGAAATCTTGGACGGAGTCTCATGCAGCGAATAAAGCAATGCTTGAAAATGCTCTTCATAGAGTTCGTAGATTGTGTTTTCTACATTTCGAGTCGATAAAGCTCTTTGAACGGATTTGCTTGACGTCCAGATATTTGCTGCAAATGGAAATCGCTCTACAGCATTTGCCGGCTGCAAGTCGTAGATGATATGATTGAGAAAGCGCTCTTTTTCAGAGTAATGCAAGGTAAAATGTTGCTGCACAGGAGCAGGAGAGTGTCGAAAAGCTGATTTGGCGAGCTCGTGAGAAATGGAAGTAGAAGATAGAGCAGAGGGCTTGCGGCGTTTTCGAGGATGAGCGTGAGAAGGTGAAATGGACAAATGTTTTGAGGAGTTTGACGTATTTTCTTGCTGTAGGATCATTCTATCTGAATCATCTGATTCGCTTTCTCTAGTATTTTGTTCGCTATCTTGATCCAACTCCGAGAGTGAGTCCTCTTTTCGCTGTAATGAGGCCTTGAGTGGAGGTGAATGCGATTTAGGTGTAGATGACTTGTGGGCTTGACGGCTTCTCTTCTTGGAATAAGACTTATGCAATCGAAATGGTATGCTAGAGGGGTGTGAGGGAGAATGGGGGATCATGCTATTATTAGGAAGGGAGCCTGTGGCCATTGGGCTTGAGGGCTGCGTAGCCAAAGGGCTGTTTGGGAGTGAGTTGTTCTCCATGTATGGTTTTCGCGAGTAACCGGGCTTTCTGGTGACAAGCCGCTTGCCTTCATATTTAACACCAGAGTTGCGAGTGGATCTAGACGAAACGGTGTGCTGGGCTGTGATTTCTAGGTCGCTGGTGTAGCCTCTATTTTTCAAAGATGCAGACTTTTTCCTTGATCTGCTAAAAAAACTGCGTCCATCCTGCTCCTCATCTTCAGATGAAATAATGTTCACCGGCACTTCTTCCTCAGAGGAAGATGATATGTTGTCTTTGAATAACTGTTCAGCGGGAGAATGCGAATTTGCTAGATGCCGCGCATCAATTGGATCCATAAATATAGGCTTTGCAGCTATCAAGGTCTCAATTCCAATTGTAGACGAATGGGTCTTGCTGTCTTGCGACCCGACTACCAGGTCATCATTCGCCTGAGATATGAACTGGTTCTCCGGCGTCCCCTCCCGATTCGCATACCTCTCATCCTGCGACAGACTCTCCGACAGTGCCGGCGTGCGCTCCTGCGAGCTATGCACAACACTTCCATCCCGGACCTCTTCTAGAGACAACACATGATCTTCTTCCTGGAACTGATCCTCGCCGTCGCCGTCGCCGTCGCCGCCCTCCCTATCATCATCCTTCAAGCTCACAAACAGCGGGGCGGTCGAAGCGAGTCCGTCAAATCGTGGAGACGGTGAGAGCTGAGCAGATATCATAACGTTTCTGCCCGAAAACCCGACTTGTGGATCATCAATGTAGTTGGAATGGGTTTAAGCGGGCGGATGGGGTATGACACTGTACATGTCAAGAAACCAGTGGTCATGTGACCATTTTACTTTGGATATGACTTGAGTAACTTGAACATCTCACAAGAAAGAAAGAGCAGCCCATATATGGCAGAAAAATAGAAACGATAGTGAGCATATGTGTATTGCGTTAGGCGGACGTCTTGATCCTTTAAAGCGTGAACCTTCAATGCCTGGCCTGGTGAATGGCCTACTTAACAATGGAGATTTCAGCAGTATGGGAGCTTGCATAAATGGTCAACGTACGTAAAGTGTTCTAACCTATGCTACCTGGAAAATTGGTATCCCAGACAATCAGTTCTTCTTGCTTGAAAACAAAGCCCCATTGCTATTAAGATAATTTTCATGTTTTCTACCATATAAATTTAGTATGTTAAGCCATTATATTCGCTTGGATCGAACATGAGCCAACTGTCTTGATCAGGTCCATTGTTTAAATGCCTTTTCTTCTACTAAAGTACTCCTTCCAGACTGTAGACCCCCCTCAGGTTTTCAAAAAAACATTATCGCAGTTTGAGTTAATGAAAATGTAATTTATGTTTTCTTTATTAGCGACGAGTTGGTTGGATGGTTTTGTAGGTTTTTAACAGAGAGAACCTCTACATGCTAGAGTGAATACAAAAGATCTCCAAAATAATTGACTAGAGCTACCCAAATCTAATGAGATAATCAGATTTGCTTATGACCTATTAGGGTCTATAAACTCCGTGAGTAAAAAAATCGTAGCCCTATACCTCACAAGACTTGCTGGTCTGAAAGGCTTGATCTTATCTCATAAGGCACAGGGATCAGGTTCCTTTGTCCAAGGCTCCTCCTGACTCTGGAAAAAAGGGTCAATGTTTTAAGGAGCCCAGCATTGTATATGACGTAGTATAATGCGGAATTTTCTACTAGTTTGGAGAATTCAGTAAGCGGAGTATCTTATTAACTTAATATTGTTTCCAATTAGTTGAAAAAATCCGGAACAGCTGTACATTTAATTAACTACCTAGCTATAGTTAAAGACTATTTTGTAGGTCTATAACTTTCTGACTATATATCGAGCTAATTTATGAATAGATAGAGCCTGGCAATGCATTTCAGGAACTTATGCATATATGCTAGCTATGTATGAAGTTCTCTTCTGAATATTGTAATGGCCGCTGTGACCGTCAGTAAAGGTAAGCTTAGGCTATAGACCTAGCTAGCCAGAGATGGATCGATAGCCAATGCTTTCTTCATTGTCGGCCTCTCGCAATCTTTTTCGTAAGCCAAAGTCACATTTACAAGGTGGGCTAAGTACATGATTCACCAGTACCGACTTAAATTCATAAACAAGCATGAGAGACAGACAGTTCAAGAAGCAATATCTGAATAAATAAAGTAAAATTAACGAGATAAATCAAACCGAAAGTACAAACCAAGAGCAACTTATTCCAAAAATCACAAAAATGCAGACAGATAGAAGAAAAAAAGAATAATGCAAGGTCTAGCCAGCAAGCCAAATGTCATGGCCAAGAGTCAAGCCAGCATCTTAGCAGCTAAGCCGGCATTCTATATTGAATCATTTCATACCTATCCCCCGCACCCTCTTCCATCCTACCCAACAAGTACCCCGTGTTAAACACCAGCTCTTGCATCAACACTTCATACGTTCTGTACTTTTCCCCAAAATCATTTGTCCGCAACGACGGATCGCTTTGCGTCACCTGCAGCCGGCACGTCAGCTCCTTGTTATGGAGCAGGTACTCGTCGTTATAAACCCAGTCCGCGTAGACACGCTGCGTCTTTTGAAAGAGAACAACGGGCACCTGCTGCGTCGGGCCGAGTGTCAGACTAATTTGCAAAACAACCTGGCCAAAGAGATCGCCGTCGACAATGTCGAGCTTTGCAATCTGATTCGCGGGCTGCTGAGAAATGCTGGTGCCGGAGGAGGAGAGCAAAGGAATCTCAAAGGCAGCCCCGCGGCTGGCGGGGTCGCGGCGCGCGTACTCGCGGCGCCTAAACAGCGGATGCGTGGCGGGGACGGTCTGGTTGTTGCCGGCATTCTGCATGCCGGCGGAGGTGCTGCGGAGGTGGGACTTGATTTTGAATTTGCTGTGGACAAGCAGGTCTTCCTTAAAGCAGCTGTCGAGCTGGGCAAGAGCGGCCTTGGAGTTGCCGCTGCCGTTGCCGTCTTGCGACCGGGGCGTGCTGGCCTTCATGTCTGTGTCCGAGGTATGGCCTGCTTCATCGCCCTCCTGGTCCTCGTCACTGGTGGCCGCCGACGACGGGGCCGACGAGTACGGGTGATCAAAGTCGTAGTTAAACTCGCTCCGGTTATTAGTCTCGAGATAGATTGTGTCAAACCAGTTTGCGCTGGTCTGGCTCAAGTCCTCTGGCGAGTATGCCCGCAACAAAATCTGCCCATGACTCGCCTGTTGTTGCTGTTGCTGCTGGGGCTGCGAGTGCGTGCTGCCGGCTAGAATGGACGCCGGGAGGCCACAAGCCCGGCTCATGCGGTTGGCCATGACGTCCTTGACCACCGAGTTTATCTTGCGACTGACCGAGAGCACTCGCGTGAGCGTTTTGTTTGAGCAGGAGTCGAGCACGAGGTACTGGATCTCAGTGGGCAGGTCAAAGAGCCGGAAGGTATTCATTATTTTTGAAAGAGCAGCTTGTCTAGAAAGTTCCAAGTGTCTAGAGAGATGAGATAGAGACAAAGAAGAAGAATACAAAAAATTTAGATTTGCTTTGCTCTGGAGTCAAAATGCAATGACTTTATATAAAAATTTCTAATGAGGGGGATGCAATCTGTAATAATCATCTATTTCATGCCGCTCTATCCTTTTCGACATGAAGATGTCATGACCTATAAGGTTAATTCGTTAAATTACATAGACCAAGACTTCTTCTTACGTGAATTCACGTTTATCTGTGTATATATCCACACATCTATGCAGATGTATGGTTTTTATGATATTTTCAAAAGTATATAGTCGTAGTCAGCTTGACTTATCGATCTGTGAAGAAATATTGCAACAACCGTTGAGGAATCCCTGCGTGTGCTGTTGACTGCTTTATTACCAAATAGCGGTAGGTGACCAAGAAGGAAGCATTTAAAATTGATATATTGCCGTTATCTAATCTACCGCTTTGGGACAGTAACCCTTGACCTGAACTCTTTATCTATCTCTTTTATTACATAATCTTTTATTATTAGTCAGCGCGAGAAATCAGTATTAATTCTTTTCAATAATTTTTTCGAAACTCAAAAATTTTTCCGGCTGATTCCGAACAAGAAAAGAATAAAGTTTCGCATGTGGATATCTCGACAACCATCGATCAAACCATATATGATATCAATCATGAGCAGGTTCACAGAACAAGAAAAAGAATTAGAGTGCCTTAACGGCTTGGATCATGCCGGCCGATGAGTACTACGCACATCTAATGGCTGTTTATCAAAAATGTACTGCTCAGTGCGTCAATTAAGAAAACGTCAAGTCTATAAGTTAAATTTGGAATCAGGTTGTGTGACAAGGGATAGCATGAATAAATCTAGATAGGTTGGAGGTTTGTGAATTTTTTGTTTTTTGGTTCCTTTCTCTGTCAGATTTACAACAAGTCTCTGTCGACAAACTGCTGGTAGAGAGACTTGCCAAGACGAGCAGGGGAAGGCTCGACAATCACACCAGCGGCCTCCAAAGCAGCAATCTTGGAGCCAGCACCACCCTTACCACCGGAAATAATGGCACCGGCGTGGCCCATACGACGGCCAGGAGGAGCAGAGATACCAGCAATGAACGAGGTGACGGGCTTGGGAACAGCGCGGGACAGGTTGTACTCCTTGAGGAAATCAGCAGCATCCTCCTCGGCGGTACCACCAATCTCACCAATCATAATGATTCCGTCGGTCTCCTCATCTTCCAAAAAGACCTTGAGGGCATCAATAAAGTTGGTGCCAGAGAAGGGGTCACCGCCAATACCGATAACCAGAGACTGGCCCAGGCCAACGTTGGTGGTCTGGTTGACGGCCTCGTAGGTCAAGGTACCGGATCGAGACACAACACCAATGCGGCCACGCTTGTGGATGGAAGAGGGCATGATACCGATCTTGCACTGCTCGGGAGCAATGATACCGGGACAGTTGGGACCAACAAGTCTGGTCTTGCTCTGGGTCTTCAAAGCGTCCACAACGCGAACCATGTCGTGCTGGGGAATACCCTCAGTGATGCAGACAACCAAAGGGATCTCGGCCTCAATGCCCTCCATGATGGCAGCAGCAGCAACGGGGGGAGGAACAAAGATTGCAGAGGCAGAGGCACCAGTTTCCTTGATACCGTCAGCAAGACTGCCAAAGATGGGGAGGCCAAGGTGGGTTTGGCCGGCCTTCTTGGGGTTGGTACCACCGACAATCTTGGTGCCATACTCGAGGGCCTGCTGGGCGTGGAAAGTGCCCTGCTTACCAGTGAAACCCTGGTAGAGGACCTTGGTATCAGAGTTAATCTTGAGGTTCTTTGCGGTGTCAGCATAGCTGAGACGGGCAGTAGAGGTAGAGAATGATCTATAGATGGTTGTGGTGTTAGCAATGGCATCAGCAAATGGCAGTTGAGTTTTCGTGCTTGGGAACGTGGTGGTTGTCAACGGTTGCTACTTGGTTGGGGCGGGCCAAGAGGGGCCAATCTGACGAGAAAGAAGAAAAAAAAAAAAAAAAAAAAAAAAAAAAAAAA
>JAKTUH010000220.1:10000-11343 GCA_030556585.1 Geotrichum carabidarum
GTTTTACTATGGCAAAGTTAGTATGATACTTTCAGCACGGAATTTTTAGTAAGAGTATTTTTAAATATTTTGGAGGAAGCGCAGATAGCTAAAGATATAGCTGGTATTGAATTACATTCAGTAGGATGATTTGCAATATCTGAATTAGCATGGTAGATTTACTATGGTGATTTTACTATGGTGATTTTACTATGGGAAATTTAGTATGGTGGATTTAGTATGGTAGTTTTACTATGGGGAATTTACTATGGCAGATTTACTATGGTAGATTTAGTATGGGGAATTTACTATGGCAAAGTTGGTATGGTACTTTTAGCATGGAATTTTTAGTAAGAGTATTTTTAAATATTTTGGAGGAAGCGCAGACAGCTAAAGATATAGCTGGTATTGAATCAAATTCAGTAGGATGATTTGCAATATCTGAATTAGCATGGTAGATTTAGTATGGTGATTTTACTATGGGGAATTTACTATGGCAGATTTACTATGGTAGTTTTACTATGGGGAGTTTACTATGGCAAAGTTAGTATGGTACTTTCAGCATGGAATTTTTAGAATGAGTATTTTTAAATATATTGGAGGAAGCGCAGAGAGCTAAAGATATAGCTGGTACTGAATTAAATTCAGTAGGATGATTTGCAATATCTGAATTAGCATGGTAGATTTAGTATGGTGATTTTACTATGGTAGATTTAGTATGGGGATTTTACTATGGCAAAATTACTATGGTAGATTTAGTATTGTAGATTTAGTATGGGGATTTTACTATGGGAGATTTACTATGGTGATTTCACTATGGTGAGTTTACTATGTGGAATTTACTATGTGGAATTTTACTATGGTAGTTTTACTATGGTGAGTTTAGTATGGTGAGTTTAGTATGGTGGATTTAGTATGGTGGATTTAGTATGGTGAATTTACTATGGTAGATTTACTATGGTAGGTGGCTTACTATGACG
Organism: Geotrichum carabidarum; assembly: GCA_030556585.1. Taxonomy (NCBI): domain Eukaryota; kingdom Fungi; phylum Ascomycota; class Dipodascomycetes; order Dipodascales; family Dipodascaceae; genus Geotrichum; species Geotrichum carabidarum. The sequence goes on from JAKTUH010000220.1 coordinate 10,960, forward strand.
TGTTACTATGACGTGTTACTATATATATGACGGGTTACTATGACGGGTTACTATGGCAGGTTACTACGGCGCTCTTATTATGGTGTGTAGTTGGTACAATTAGTCAGTCATGGGCATAAATGAGAGTAATCAAAGAGAGTATTTGGTAAGTCGATCCGAGAAGAAGCGTTAAGAGGTGTGAAGTCAGTTGTGTGTTCGCAAAGAGATAATTGTATAAGAAATTGGTCGGGAAGATTTAGGAAAATAAGAATTGAGGTGGTGGATTTTATAGTATGAATTGTATTTTGTATGGAAATTGTATGGTAGTATGGTGGATTTAGTATGGGGAGTTTGTATTGTAGTATGGTGGATTTAGTAGATTTTGATTTTATGGTAGTATGGAGA
>JAKTUH010000221.1:0-11174 GCA_030556585.1 Geotrichum carabidarum
CTTTTTTTTTTTTTTTTTTTTTATATATAAATCAATCAATTTCACCTTCCCGATTTCAAACTTTCTTTCTTTACCGGCAACAGAATCCAGCAACCTTCACCGCCAATATTCTTGCATCCCTACCGAGCAATCGGTACCATCCACCATCCACAGCATGACCTCACAGTCCATCGACTCAAGCTCAGACGAGGCTACTGTCAAGCCTCTGCCGCCGGGGAAAAACAAACGGCTCCTGCGCCCTTTCGTCGGCTCGACCGTTCCTCCAATTCCCGACACCCCACTTCCATACCCTGAATCAACTGTCAACTTCTTTTCTCGCTACACCTTCCAATGGATCTCTCCACTATTAAAGGTATATAGTGTGTAACTCTTTTTTCTTTGTTTTCTTGCTGTTGCTCTTTAAAACCACTGCTAACATAATACTAGACTGGCTACCTGAGAACAATCACGGAAAAAGATCTCTGGACCCTTGACGGAACTCCCCAGTCCATTGAACACCTCTCGGCCAGATTTGAGAAAAACCTAGCCAGGTATAAAGCTGATCCAGACTCCACCGCCCTCACCAAAAATGCCGTGCTCCGAGCCCTCAATGCAACCTTCTTTTGGCAGTACTGGTCCGCCGGTGCCGCAAAGCTCCTTTCCGACATTGGCCTTACTCTCAACCCCCTCCTCACAAAGCATCTCATTGCCTACACCATGGGCCGTGACACCTCTCCCCTCAGCCAAGGTATTGGCTACGCCCTCGGCGTCTCCTTCATCTTCATGGTTTCCTTCTTCTTCATCAACATCTTCTTTTACCTGGCCACTCTGACTGGTGCCCAGGCAAGAGCCGTTCTTGTCCACGCCATTTACAAGAAAAACCTCAAGCTCTCGGCAAAAGCCCGACTTACCTACACCAATGGTAAAATCACAAACTTTCTCAGCACCGACTGTCACCGCGTCGACTTTGGTTTGGGCTGGTTCCACTTTGGTTGGTCCTTCCCTCTCTCGGTTGGCATTGCCCTTGCCATCGTCCTTACCAATATTGGTGCACCGGGTCTGGTTGGTTTCGGCGTGCTGCTAGTGGCGTTCTTCTTTATCATTTACATGGGTCGCCTCATGATGAGGGGCAGAAAAAAGACGTCCAAAATCACCGACTCCCGTGTCTCTGTCATGCGCGAAATCCTGCAAACCATTAAAATCATCAAGTTTTACTCGTGGGAAGATGCTTACCAGAAGAAGATTACCGAAATCCGCAACTATGAAATGAACACCATTGTCAAAATGCTCGCCCAGCGTAACGTCCTCAACGCCATCTTCACGTCAATTTCGACTATTGCTGGTCTGTTTTCGTTCATTGTGCTGTCTAGAACCGGAGGCAGCCTTAACCCCGCCACTGTGTTTTCGTCTCTGTCCATTTTCAACGTTCTGCGCATGCCTTTGATGATTCTGCCTTTGTCGCTCATTACTTCGACTGATGCCTACCAGGCTCTGCGTCGTATCGAGGGTTTACTCTCAGCTCCTGAAATGACCCACTACATTGAGCGCTCGACTGTAGACAACCTGAATGGAGACGCTCTTGTCATTTCGGACGGTGCCTTCATTTGGGAAACTGAAACCACCGACGGGTCCCCCGCTGCAATCATCCCCGAAACCGAAGAAGCCGATCCAGAACTCACAAAGCAGCTCACAAAGGAGCACGCACTGACTGCCAACGGTGCCCCTGTCTCGGTGATTGAGCCTATTGTTTCTGAAACTGAATTGTCAGAACCGACTGAAATGAGTGAGAAAGAAGGCTTTTCAGAATCAGAAAAGCAAGAGGCGTCAGAGGCTCACGCCAAGTTCCCAGGCTTTCACAACGTCAACCTCAACATCAAGTCCGGGGAGTTTGTAATCATCACAGGCACTATTGGGTCAGGTAAGAGTAGTCTGCTGTCGGCCATGGCCGGCACAATGGTCAAAACAGCGGGTTCAGTCCAGCTGGGCGGCGAGCTCGCTTACTGCGGACAGCCGTGGATTCAAAACGCAACAGTCGAAAAGAATATTTCGTTTGGCACCGAGTTTGACAAGGAGTGGTACCGCGAGGTCATTACCGCGTGCTCCCTGACCCGCGACTTTGAAATCCTGCCTGGCGGCGACCAGACCGAGGTCGGCGAGAGAGGTATCACCTTGTCAGGCGGCCAGAAGGCGCGTATTAACTTGGCCCGCGCAGTGTACCGCAACGCTGACGTCATTTTGCTTGATGATGTGCTCAGTGCTGTTGACGCCCATGTCGGCAAGTACATTTTGGAATCGTGCATTTGTGGCTTGCTGAAGGACAAGACCCGTATTTTGGCCACCCACCAGCTGGCCATGCTAGAGCATGCCGATCGTATCATCTTCTTGGACTCGGCAGGATCCGTGACTATCGGCACGCTTGACGAGCTGAGATCGACAGTCCCGGCGTTTGACTCTTTGATGAAGTTGAACGACCATGCCAGCGTCGACACGGAGCTGGAGACGGAGGAGGAGATCAAGGATGAAACGGCTGAGCAACTAGAGGAGATTAAAAAGAAGATCACACAAGCCAAGCAGACTTCGGGTGCGCTCATGGCCGAGGAAGACAAGAACGAAAAAGGCGTCCCGCTTGAAGCTTACCTGACTTTCATCAAGTACGGCTCTGGCTTTCTCAAGTGGGGATTGGTGCCTGTATTTTTGCTTCTCCTGGTGCTGTCGACATTCACAACAGTGTTTACCAACACCTGGCTGTCGTTCTGGACTGCCAACAAGTTCCCCGGCAAGTCCGAAGCCTTTTACATTGGCATCTTTGCTATGCTGGCCATTGTCACCGCCATTCTCATGCTGATTCTCTTTTTGACACTTACGGTCGTCGTCAACCGCACCTCCCGTGCCCTGCACATGAAAGCAGTCCACAGCATTCTGCACGCCCCCATGCACTTTTTCGACTCCTCGCCCCTTGGCCGCATTCTGAACCGGTTTACACATGACTCAGATACCATGGATAATGAACTTTCGGACCAGTTTAGACTGTTCTTGATGTCCTCGTCGTCGGTCATTGGTGTGTACATTCTGATTATTATTTATTTGCCGTGGTTTGCAATTGCGCTGGCGGGTTTGTTGTTGCTGTTCCTGGCCTCGGCGTCGTACTACAGAGCGTCTGCCCGTGAGATCAAGCGCCTGGACTCCCTCGGACGCTCCAAGGTGTTTAGCCACTTTTCCGAGACTTTGACAGGTGTGTCGACCATTGTGGCGTACAACGAGCAGCAGCGGTTTTTGGATATAAACGCGGCGTGCATCAACAGAATGAACTCGGCTTACTTTTTGACACTGGTCAACCAGCGCTGGCTGGCACTGAGACTGGACGCCGTGGGCACCTGTATTACAATCATTGTCACGATTCTGTGTGTGACGCACCAGTTCAAGATCTCACCCTCGTCGGTCGGTTTGATCGTGTCGTCGCTGCTGCAGGTAGTCGCTATGATGTCCCTTGTGGTCCGCGAAATGGCAACTTGCGAAAACAATATGAACGCTGTCGAGCGCCTGCATCACTACGCTGAGAACCTGGAGCAGGAGGCTGCTTTCCATAATGAGGCCACCGCCCCACCACCTTTGTGGCCCGAAAACGGCGCCATGAAGTTCAACAACGTGTACATGTCGTATCAGCCCAGGCTCCCCCCGGTTCTCAAGGACCTCAACATTGAGATTGGCAAGAGCGAGAAGATCGGCATCTGTGGTCGTACCGGTGCTGGCAAGTCGACGATCATGAACGCGCTCTACCGCATGTGCGAGCTGAGCTCCGGTAGCATTGAAATCGACGGCGTGGACATTGCGACACTGGGCCTGCACGAGCTGCGGTCCCGGCTTTCGATCATTCCGCAGGACCCTGTTTTGTTCCAGGGCACGGTGCGCAGCAACATTGACCCCTTTGGCACGGCCAGCGACGTGGATCTGTGGAATGCATTGCGCCGGTCGTGGCTGCTGGACACCAGCGAGTTTGAGCTGGTCACGAGCAACCGTGCTACCTCTGCCAACACGTCTTCAATCAAGTTCCACTTGGACGGGCCTGTCGATGACGAGGGCACCAACTTTTCTTTGGGCGAGCGCCAGCTTCTGGCATTAGCGCGCGCGCTGGTCCGCAACACCCAGATTCTCATTTTGGACGAAGCCACGTCTTCTGTCGATTTCCAAACCGACAACAAGATCCAGTCGACGATTGCCAAGGAGTTTTCTCATTGCACGATTCTGTGCATTGCGCACCGGTTGCGGACCATCATCAACTACGACCGGATTTTGGTGCTGGAGGCGGGCGAGGTCGCTGAGTACGACACGCCGATGAACTTATACCGCAAGGAAGATGGCGTGTTTAGGAGTATGTGCGAAAACTCGGGAATCACGCTGGAGGACTTTGAGGTGGCGATGGCTGAAAGGAAAAAGATGTAGGAGAACTGAAGCAAGAAAAAAAAAAAAAAAAAAAAAAAAAAAAAAAAAAAAAAAAAAAAAAAGAGGCGCGTGAGGTGAAAAGAAGAAAGAATTGAGAAAGGAGGAAGCCAGCTCTAATGGAGTTGATGGTGGAATCAAACCCAGCTTTGGGTATTGTGATATTTTCTGAAGTTGGGTTTGGCTCAACCAATATCTCGCCTTGGCCTAGCTTGAAATACACACACACACACACACATTGGTTTTTTTTTTTTTTATTAATTGGGATCTTCTTGGCTGATCGACATACACATCACCCATTTATTTATATATTCATAGCAGAAATCTAATCATATTATCATTTGTTACTTTTTACTCACTACTCTGGTCTCTTTTTTTTTTTTTTTTTGTTTTAATCCATCGGATCGGTTTCAGTTGAAGCGAATGTATCACAAACAACCTTTCTTAAAATTCATATATATCTCGTTGCTTTTTAATATCATGTAACTGATTTAATTGTTCGTAACAAGCTGCCTTTACCCTGATTTCTAATTATTGTCATTTCAATCACCTATATATTTCAGTGTACATTATCCAAAAATCCAGACATCCATTCTATCTTGACTCAGGTCAGCAGCCCACACACCCACACACACACACTCTCTCTCTCTCTACTCCTGCACGTTCAGCCACTTCTCGACCCTCTCCTCCCTCGTAACCTGCTCCACAGGCTCCGCAAACCCCCTCACAAACTCCGCGAAGTACGCAAAATAATTCTTGTGCTGCACCGTCGTGTTGTGCATGCCGTTTGGCAGCGATTTCAAAACCTTGGTGTGAGCGGGAGACACCCGGTACAGCTCGGCCATGTGGGCGGGCGGGACCAGCTCGTCGCGCGCGCCGGATAGGAAGAGAAGAGGGATGGAAGAAGGCATCTTGAGGATGGTGTGCTCAGAGTCCCAAACCTGATCGACCAGGAAAATGAAATAGCGGGCTATTGGCATGACGCTGTTTCAAGTGAGGTTAGTCAACCAAATGAATTTCAACAACGGCGGCATTCAGATAAACAAAAACTTGACCATGGAAAAAAAAAAAAAGAAGCTGGTTGGAGATGGAAGAATAATAAATACCTTGGAATAAGCTTTGTAATTGACAGAAACGTGTTTTCCAAAATCACGCCCGACACAAACTCTTTCGCTTGCGGCAGTGTCGCCGCATAGATCGCCACAGCGCCGCCCAGAGATCGGCCGTACAGCACCAGCTTCGTCTTGCCCACACTCGGGTGCTCTGCGAGATAGTTCAGCATGCACTCTGCATCAATCTTGATCCCCTTCTCGCTGGCGCTGCCGGTGGAAAGCCCGTAGCCTCGGTATGAAAAAGTCACACTTTACAGAAAAAAAGGGTTAGTCCAAATCACCAAAGCCAGAGAATAGCTAGCAAATTTGAGAGAGAAAGCAAAGAGAAGGTATACGTACACGTTGTAGCCCATGTTGGTGTAGATATATTCTGCAATTGGAAGCGTGTGACCCTAGAAAGACACAATTGTTAGATCGGGCAACTGCCGGTACCTGTATGAGGGAAGAACTTACAATGTTGCCTGCGTTTGGCGCAAACATGACGACAGTTTTGCCAGCGTACTTGAGGTCCGCCTCATCTTGCTATAAATCGCCCGCGTTAGCCAATTGTTCTCTTCTCAAGGGCACATCAACTCCTCTCCATCTTTGCCCAATTCCAGCCCAAAATCAAACACCTACCATCATCACATACGCCTGCAGAGTCTGCCCATCCTTGGTCTTGATCCTCACGTCCTCATAATCCATACAATATGATTTCGGCGTATCCACTTCATCTCTGCTCCCCTCCGGCACGTTCGACGGGTATATCAGCGAGCTCTGCAGTTTCTGCGCACCCCACTTCACGCAAACCGCGGCAAACGACACGGCCACCACAACTGCGCTCATCACTTTTGGGGGATCCCACACTATCTCGTTTCGAATATAGTTGTTCAAAAAACCAATCGCTTTCTCCGGATTCAACGACAAAGCCGAAAAGCGCATTAGTCCGTGCTGTGCGTGCGATGGCAGGCGCGTGTAAGGTCCAGGCAGAGCCAAGAGAGAGTGCGGAGTATCAAATGTGTTGAATTACACAAAAACAAAAACCCAAGGAGTAACTCTAGTAGTAGAGCCTGAAAGCGTCAAAAGATTTCTTTTGTCTAAAGGTCCAACAGGATAAAAGTGCAGGGGGATGAGAAGGCGATGAACGCCCAAAGGAAATTGAGGTGTTGTTGTATAGTGATGGTCCATTACCCGGTTTTAAACCTGAGCCGTACGCTGTCAGATTACACCTTAATTAAGCATCGAGCCGTCGTCGGCTCTGAGCACCAATGGTTGGACTCGGGTACTGGCATTGAGAAAAAGCCTAGACAGAAGGCTTTGTTGCAAACTGGAGATGCACACTCTATTGATTGGGATCGATAAAATCTAAGGAAGTGATTTAGGTCCTCTCTGTACAGATTGTTCACCAGGGGTCTAATGGACTGGCAGTGATGCTTAGTTGAAGTACAGCTGAGGTAGCCAAGCACTAGTGATGAAAATAATTTTAGACTTGCACTAAATAACTGTAGTCAAAGATTATGAGTTGCTACAGAGTCTTTTGGTAGATCAACAACACCAGAGCCTAGGATCAAACAATCTTGGGGGCTACAAATACCCCCTTTTCATTGCAAAGCGCGCTCCGAATCACCGCCACGGCACACTTGCTTGTCATGAGCTAGACCCTCTCCAATAACCAAATCACTTTTCATTTCTTTCTATTCGTTTCGTGAGAGTTGGTTGATGCTGGTGATTTTTCAGGGCAATTTTTTTTTTTTTTTTTTTTTTTTTTTTTTCCTCCACCTTTCCCATTCAGAGCCCATCTCAACCCATAACTCTCACTGAAGGGTAAAATGAAATAATATATACAAAAAAAAAAAAAAATTCTTCACCTTCTCACATTTCCCTCCCCAAGACCTACAAATCCTTGTGTACGTCACCACCCAGCACCACCCTTTCCCGGCACATACCCCCCCTCTCTTCTTTCGTTTACCACCGCTCGCCATGTCTTCTGCCACCGACCACGTCGCCAGCCAAGTCGCCGATCTGGCCATTGCCGACTCAACCACCACCCCCGCTCCCGCATCTGCATCCACTGATCCCACCACCACCACCACCACCTCGTCCTCCTCCTCTGCCACCGTGTTCGCCTCCACCGAGGACTTCACCATCATCCACCCCCTCACATCCTCCTGGACCCTCTGGTACGTGAAGCCGTCCACCGCCGCCAAGGAGGACTGGAAAGACCTGCTCACCAAGGTCGTCACCGTGTCCAGCGTCGAGGAGTTCTGGGGCGCCTACAACAACCTGCCCAAGGTCTCAGAGCTCCCCCAGCGCTCAGACTACGCGCTCTTCAAGTCCGGCGTGCGCCCAGAATGGGAGGACGTCCAAAACGCGAGAGGCGGCAAGTGGGTTTACCAGTTCAAGGACCACAAGGCCCCCATCGATGATATCTGGCTGAATTGCCTGCTGGGAATCATTGGTGGCACCATGGATACGACCTTTGATCCGGAGGTCTCGGTCAATGATCAGGAGATCAACGGGGTTTTTGTCAATGTCAGAAAGGCCGGTATTCGCTTCAACATTTGGACCAAGAGCAAAAACATGGACAAGTTGAAGCCTATTGGCCTCAGATTCAAGTCCCTCATTAAGATCAGCGACAACGATGAGGTTGAGTTCAGTGGTCACTCCGACGGCCGCTCAAAGCAAAAAATTACTGTCTAGTTAGATTCATGTTAGAAAAAATGTACTGCTCTTTCAATTATTTTTCAAATCTCGCACTGTTTCATTTCCATTATTACTTTTGTTTATCCCCGTTTTACATTTCTCTCTTCTCTCTAGGTTTCTCACGCATCATGGTAAGCATTGGCTCCCACGTACAGTTGGATCAAGTCCTTATAAGTATGGTTCATGTGCTGCTCCATATGCGCTGCCGCCCTTGGTGGGAGCTTGTCAGCGCGATATGGCACCACAAAGCTGTCAAAGTCGCCCGCGGCTTCGTCCACAAACTTGGCAATCTCTTCCTTGGTCCAAACTTTTTCAACTTGAAGCATCTCATTGAGACCAGCATCTTCCAAAAAGATCTTTTGAATGCGGACCGGTGTAAATGAAGGGCCCATATGGGTGCTGATCCGCTTGAACCGAGCTTCATAATCTTCTTCAACCAGTCTGCGCAGCTTGGCTTGCTCAGCACTAGTCAAGTTATCATTTCGACGCTTGAGAGATCTAAGGTATCTCATTTGCACGGCCTGAGGAGTGTGCCGGCCATTAATGAATTCTGTGACCTCGTGCCATTTTAGGTTCCCGTACTCTCTCAAGAAAGCTACCTTATCGTCATCACTCTCAGTCCAACGACGAACTCCCGTCTTGCTGGCAGAGGTCTGGTTTTTCTTGATCCGAATGGCCTTTCTTTTAGCGGGTGGATGAGTTACCCGTCTCTTTGCCGCTTTAGACGGCGCCGGAGGTTCAGGCTCAAAATCGTCGTCTTCATCATCCATCATGGGTTCCTTTTCATCAGGCTCAAAATTCCCTGCATGATTCCAGGACACTTCGGCAGGGTATATGGTTTCCAAAGGCTTATGCTCATGCAATTGGCTTGCCTTGCTATAAGACGGAGAGAGACTTTGGTATTCAGTAGAGTTCAAGTAGTCATCTCCATACTTTTGGTTGATCTCTGTAATAAGATTGGCACTGACTTCAAACGAGCTGTCTCCCTCCCAGAGACTTTCAGTTTCGTTTCCATCTAAAACGGCTGGGGTAGTAGCAGCGTCCGGCGCCACTGATCTAGGGGTATTTGAAGAGCCAACGTTCCAGTCTGGAGTTTGGTCTGCTAGGTGCCTGGGAAACTTTTGCTTTTGGTACTTGGTATCATTAGGAGATATCTCTGGGGTGGGATAAGGCAACGCAACAGCGGGCTCCAACTTGACCTTTGGGGTTTGCAACTGTTGTTGCTGTTTGTGATTAAGATGATCCATAACTAAGATACTGAGGCGCTCTTTGATCGAGGTTTTCCTTGACAGATGAGTTGAATAGGAATACTAAATGTCTGGGATGACGGCGCGTTTTATCTGATCCTTCAGGAGGCTCGGACCATGATCATTGTGATGCTACGGAACCGTTGTCACCGGGCACATTGGTCCCGTTGTAAACAACATTGCGTGTGGCAAAGTGTGAAATAAATATAATTCAAAAAAATAACAAAAAAAATACCTGTACATAACACAGAACACAAAGTCAAAGGATGGAAAAACGGGTCTAAAATGTGTCAAACAAAAGTGTTCCAAGGCAGACTGGTGGGTCTCTTTGAAGGAACGCGGATAACAAATATGAAAATGTGAATGCAAAGCAAGAGGCTGTGGCTTAGCTGTTCTTGGTGATGGTTGTGATTCGAGGTGGTCTTACAGTTCCAACTGTCCCTGAGATAGAGCCAAGGCCAACGGTCCCTTGAGGAGGAACTTCAACCGTTGCATACATGGGCGTGAACTGCTGGTTGTATTGACTGAGAAAAACTGATGTGACTCCTCCAATCACTGCGGTTTGCCAAACGGAGGTCGGGTATACAGCGCCTGTAGGTTGCTGGGCTACATGCAACAAGATTAGTTTTATGTCTCTAAAGCTCGCGGGCGCTACTGCACAACTCACCAAGAGCAAAGCTGATCAGGCAGCAGATGGCTGCGTATAGGGAGATGAAGTTCATGTTTGATACTTGATGGAGGGCGAGAAGGGGCTGTGATGAGAAATCCGGCAAACTGCTTTGAAAACTAATAAACAGAGTGAAATTTCAGTTGTTAAAAATATGTCTGTAAAGCTGAGGTGATGAGGAAGAAAGAGGAAGTGTTTTAAGTTTTGTGAGGGAGATGGAAACTAAGAATAGTTCATCATATATATTAATAAGTCCTTGACCAGTTTTTCCAGGTCGGGGACTGTGCTCTAAATTTTGGTTTGTTTCCATGGATCATTCTCTACCGTATACACTTCTAACCCTTTGACGTAACAGGAACAGAACTGCAACAACCAACTGCAGGCAGAAAAAAAAAACGCCGTAGCAGAAGCTGCTGCGCACTTCTAAGGCACAAATCTCAAAAAGGCAACGCTGGTGTTTTTGACACTTTTATTATTTGTCTCTATATATATATATAGAAGCAATACCGCAATCTACATTATAATATATATCTATAGGCGATCTATAGCTAGGCGTTAGACAGTGACAGATCTTCTGAACCTAAAATGGTTAGCCTACCACAACCTCAACCATGGCAGCGGCTCATACAAATTTAACAAAAAAAGCCTATTTATAGAAGTATGCAAAAATAATGGGCTCAACCGGGAATTGAACCCGGGACCTCTCGCAATCGTGCTTAGAATTAACCCTAAGCGAGAATTATACCACTAAACCATCGAGCCTGTTTTATTGACCTGGCTAGATGGGGTCGTTTATAAAATATAATAAAGCCTATTAATCAATGACATTAATAGGCTTTATTATATTTTAGATGAGCGACGAACAGCAAAACGAAATGGCTTTGGACAACGATATGGACTTTGAGGATATTCCTCAAGTTGATGGAGATGATCCAGGGCCCCCAGATACGTCCCAAGAAATGGATATGGAAGTGGGTGATGACGTGGAACGCGCAGAGCCCACTGGTGGTGGTGGCGACGCCACTCCCAACAAAAGGACAGGAATACGCA
>JAKTUH010000222.1:0-10723 GCA_030556585.1 Geotrichum carabidarum
AAAAAAAAAAAAAAAAAAAAAAAAAAAAAAAAAAAAAAAAAAAAAAAAAAAAAAAAATCAATGAAGGAAAGAAATGATAAAATCAGTACAAATCAGCATGAACTACTAGTAAAAGGTCAAGGACTATATAGGTCACCATGTATACAGACATAATTCTGAAAACCCAAAATACAATTGAGACCTGTGAACCAAAGAATCAAGACTTTTTGCAGTAAACATATTTCAATCGACATCAACCGCTTCAAACGCAGCTTCCCCAAGCAAGTCCAACAACTGCCCCTGCCATAATGAAGCGAAACTCATCAGTCATTTTTCTTTCAACTTACCCTGACTTTCTTCTACGCCGACACCCAAGTCAAGTCAACTCGAGCAGCATATAGGTCTACACAAGATTCCTCAAACTCTCCATCTTTCATTCAAGCCCATTGACTTTCTCTAACCTAGACTATCTTTAAAGTACTGTATATGATGTCGGCAGAAGCACCTCTTGACTCGATCCAGCACGCAAGAGCCTTGGACAAGCAATACCCGTCCTATGCTCACCTCTTTGCAATCCCCACACTCAAATCACTCAACCTCTCCCCCACCCCCGACAATGACAATGCAGACGCTCAATCAATCTATCTCTGTGGCAACTCGCTCGGCCTCATGCCGAAAACAACAGCTGCCGCCGTCTCCGCCGAGCTGCAAGCCTGGCAGGACCAGGGCGTCGTCTCCCACTTCCGGCGCCCCGACGGCCGCGAGCCCTGGGTCTCCATCGACGACCCCGTCGGCCCCCTCCTCGTCCCCGTCCTCGGAGCTAAAGACACGTCGGAGGTGGCGGTCATGAACACCCTCACAGGCAACCTTCACACTATGCTGACCGCCTTCTATAAACCGGATCCTAAAGGCAGATACAAGATCTTGTACGAGGCCAAGGCGTTCCCAAGCGATACGTATGCGTTCCAGGGCCAGGTCCAGTTGCATGGGTTCGAACCGGAAGACGCATTGATTGCATTGGCGCCCCGGGAGAGCGAGGGAGAGTACACGTTGAGAACTGAGGATATTCTGAGGACGATTGAGGAGCATGGCGACCAGATTGCGGTGGTCTTGTTTTCAGGTATCCAGTTCTACACCGGCCAGCTGTTTGACATTGAGGCCATTACGCGCGCCGGCAAGGCCAAGGGCTGCGTTGTGGGCTGGGACCTTGCGCACGCTGTCGGTAACGTGCCCCTCAGCCTGCACAGCTGGGGTGTCGATTTTGCGGTCTTCTGCTCGTACAAGTACCTCAACTCGGGGCCCGGCAGCATTGGCGGCGTGTTCGTGCACAGCGACGCCGTGCTCCCCAGTCGCGGCAACGGCGGCAGCAACGGCGGCAGCAGCTCGGGCGCTCGGTTGGCAGGCTGGTGGGGCAACAACCCCGCGACACGATTCGCAATGCTCGACCGGTTTGATCCCATCCCCGGCGCCGCCGGCTTCCGCATGTCGAACCCATCCGTCCTGAACACCGTCTGCATCCACGAGTCCCTCAAAACGTACGCCGCCGCCGGCGGGATGCAACCTTTGCGCGCCCGGTCCCTGAGCCTGACCGGCTACCTATTTTCGCTGCTCGAGGCCCTCCCCAGCTACACGCCTCTGGCACACATTAAATCCAACACCAACAAGAAGGGGTTTACGATTATCACGCCGTCGGACCCTTTGCAGAGAGGAGCGCAGCTGTCGCTACTGTTTTTGCCGCCGGGGTCGGGCACGATGCAGGCTGTGTTTGCTGCGCTGGACGAGCGCGGGATCATTAGCGACGAGCGGCAGCCGGACGTGATCAGGCTGGCCCCAAACCATTTTTACAATACGCATGAAGAGGTTTTGACTGTGGTCAAGGTCATTGATTCTATTTTGAAGGGTTTGAATATTGAAAAGGCTTAGACTTACTGCCATAGATGTAGACTCAATTTTGAATATAGTGAAATGTTTTTGTGATAATGCTGCTGCTGAGACTTGGAACTTGGGACTTGGAATGTCGAGTCATCAAGGAAAAACTCAACGTATGAAATTTTTGAAGTGATCCAGATATATAGAGAATTGAGATTAATCTCACATAAAACCACGTTCGTTGCAACACTTGTTCTTGAGATAGCTCAATCATGGCCTCCAAAATTGTATTTGTGACAGGTCAGTAGTTTTTACATTTTCTGTCTCATCCTTTTAGTTAACACCAGGTTTTAGGCAACGCTAACAAGCTGCGCGAGACCAACGACATTCTCGGCTCCGAAGGCAAGCTCACCAGCCACGCCCTCGATCTTGTCGAGATCCAGGGAACCATCGCCGAGGTCAGCACCGCAAAAGCTCTTGCCGCGGCCGCGGCCCTCAACGGGCCCGTTCTTGTTGAAGACACCGCGCTGTCGTTCACGGCGCTCAAGGGCCTGCCCGGGCCCTACATCAAGTGGTTCTTGGAGGCAGTCGGCAACCAGGGCCTGTACGACATGCTGGCGGGGTTCGAGGACAAGACGGCGGAGGCGGTGTGCACGTTTGCGTACTGCGCGGGGCCGGGCCAGGAGGTGAAGCTGTTCCAAGGTGTGCAGGAGGGCACGATTGTGAGCCCGAGGGGCGGGGAGAACTTTGGGTGGAACCCGGTGTTTGAACCAAAGGGCTATGAGTTGACGTATGCGGAGATGGATGGGGAGCTGAAGAATAAAATCTCGCATAGGTTTTTGGCGTTGCAGAAGCTGAAGGTCTTCCTGGAGAGCTTCGAAGAGTAACAACCCATTTACGCCAGCGCCAAATGCCAATTAGATTAGATGAACCAACTTGTTGAGATATATAGAAAAATATAGACCCTTCTAAAGCTACTCTTCGGTCTTGTGCTCAGCGTCCCACGCCTCGCGCCACGCCACCACCCGCTCCACATTACTCTCCATCTCGTCTACCTCATTACTCCACAGCTCCACCACCACCTCTTCCTCATAGCTCTCCCTCGCCTCCTGCAAAAGAACCTCCATAATCTCCGCGTCCAGATTCTCCTGCAGCTTCGCCTCCGCGTAGCCGCGCTCCTTGTACCGGTCATACAGGCGGTCTGTCGCCGCGCGCAGCACCAGCACCAAATCAATCAAGCGCTCAGGGAACAGATCGCACACGTGCCAGTCAATGATGAGGCCGCCGCGCTCAAGGTCCTCCTCAATGGCGTCCAGCAGCTTGTCCTCGTCGACAATGTCGCTCTGCCGCTCGTCGTCGTAGCCAGAAAAGCAGTTGCGCTCTTTGGCGATTTGGTTGATCGGGAAGTAGGTCAGGTCGGGCATGCGCTCGGCGATGAGCTGTGCGTGGCTCGTTTTGCCTGTGCCCTAAAAACAAGGGACTTTTTAGCTCACTTTCTTTATTCAGTTCTATAAGAAACTTACAGGCGTGCCGGTCACGATGATGTTTGGTAGTCTGCCCATGGTTGATGTGCGTGTTGAATCAAATTTTTTTCAATCCCAACTCTATCTGGTCTACAACCTCCCAATGGCCACTATAAACCCACCCTGCTTTGCATCTGCTAAAGAATAAACTCATCAATTACTGTAATCATTTAATTCTAATATCAATTCCAAAAAATACATCACACATAAACGTCTTAAAAAATTTTAATCATTCAAAATAAGCAAAGCTTCTTACTCCACCTGCTTGAACTCTCGCTGCAGAATAGATCCACTGCCAGGGAGCTGAGTGTTCTTCTCCAAGTACAAGTCCACCTCGCGAGCGGCCTGGCGACCTTCCTGGATACCCCAGACAACCAATGATTGGCCGCGGCGACAGTCACCAGCAGCAAACAGGTTGTCCTTGATCTTGTACCCGCCAGGGGCTGCGGTCTTGATGTTACCGCGGCCGTCACGCTCGACAGACAGCTTCTGGGCCTCAGGGCCCACAAAACCCATGGACAGCAGCACAACATCAGCAGGGAAGAACTCCTCAGAGTTGGGCACCTCGGCCATCTGCCAGGCACCAGACTCGGACTGCTTCCACTCGACGCGCACAGTCTTGATGCCCTTGACGTTGCCGTCTTCGTCGCCAACAAACTCCTTGGACAGAATGCAGTACTCACGAGGATCCTTGCCGTAGTGCGAAGTAACCTCAGTGTGACCGTAATCGACACGGAAGATACGGGGCCACTGGGGCCATGGGTTGTCCTTGCCACGAGTAGCAGGAGGCTTGGGCAGCAGCTCAAAGTTGACCACAGACTTGGCGCCGTGGCGAACAGAGGTACCGATACAGTCATTACCAGTATCACCACCACCAATGACAACAACGTTCTTGCCGTGGAGCAGCTCACGAACGCCCTCCATGTCTCCGTCAAGCAGAGACTTGGTGTTCCACTTGAGCAGCTGCATGGCAAACATAATGTTGTTGAGACTGCGGCCAGGGATGGGCAGGTCACGGGCAATGGTAGAACCAGCAGCAAAAACAACAGCGTCATTGCTAGACTGCAGCTCCTCAACGGTAATGTCCTCACCAATAGTAGTGTTGCAGATAACCTTGACACCCTCATCGCGCATCAAGTTGACTCTTCGGTCAACAATGCGCTTGTCGAGCTTCATGTTGGGAATACCGTACATGAGCAGACCACCAGCACGGTCAGCACGCTCGTAAACAGTGACCGAGTGACCGGCACGGTTAAGCATATCGGCACAGGCAAGTCCAGAAGGACCAGAACCAATAATGGCAATAGTCTTGCCAGTTCTAGTGGTGGGTGGAGTAGGGACAATCCAGCCCATCTCAAAACCGTGGTCAATGATGGCAGCCTCGACAGACTTAATGCCGACAGGGTCCTCGTTGATACCCAAGACACAGGCACCCTCACAAGGAGCGGGACAGATACGACCAGTAAACTCGGGGAAGTTGTTGGTCATGAGCAGACGCTGCAAAGCATCGTACCATCTGTCCTTGAAAACAAGCTCGTTCCACTTGGGGATAATGTTGGAAATGGGGCAACCAGTATCGGACTGGCAGAAAGGAACACCACAGTCCATGCATCGGGCGGTCTGGTACTTGAGCTCCTCCTTGGTAAGACGGGTAGACAACTCAGCCCAGTCCTTGGTACGGTCAGCAGGGGCTCTGTACTTCTCAGCGCGGCGCTTATAAAGCTTGAAACCCTTGGTCTTGTCAAGCTTGAGGACATTGGCCTTCTTGGACTCAGCCTTGTGGTCAAGGATGGTGTCCTCAAGATCAGCGACCTTGGGCTCGTGGGAGGGAAGAGGAGTCTTGGAGCGCTTGATTTCACCATGAGTGGCATCAGCCTCAGGGTCGTTCTTAATGTTGTGGAACAGTCCAGTCATCTCAGACTTCTTTGCAGCAAGGGCCTTTTGCTTCTCCTCCTCAAGAACACGCTTGTAGTCAGTAGGGAAAACCTTGACAAAGCGGTTAAGAACACGGTTAAAGTCAGTGAGCAGGCGGTCAGCAAGCTCAGAGCCAGTGTAGTGACGGTGATCCTCAATGAGACCGCGGACAAAAGCAATCTCAGCAGGGTCCTCAAGAGGACAGAGCTCAACCATCTCAGTGTTGACATTGTTGATGAACTCCTGGCCCATGTCTAGAACGTAAGCAATACCACCAGACATACCGGCAGCAAAGTTGCGGCCAGTGCCACCAAGTACAACCACACGACCTCCAGTCATGTACTCACAACCGTGGTCACCACAGCCCTCGACGACAGCAGTGGCACCAGAGTTACGAACAGCGAAGCGCTCAGCAGCGATACCACGGAAGAAACAAGTACCAGAGGTGGCACCGTACAAACAGGTATTACCAATGATAATGTTCTCCTCGGCCTTGAAGGTAGAGTTGGTAGGGGGGTACACAATGATGCGACCACCAGAAAGACCCTTTCCAACGTAATCGTTGGCATCACCCTCGAGCTCCAAAGTGATACCAGGAGCCAGGAAAGCACCAAAGGACTGACCAGCAGAACCAGACACGTTGACGTGAACGGTGTCATTGGGCAAACCGTGCTCACCAAACTTCTTGGAAATTCTGTAGGAAAGAGTAGAACCCATGGAACGGTCAGTGTTGATGATCTGGGCATCAATGTTGACAGGAAGACCCTTCTCAAGAGTAATTTCGGCCTCGTCAATGAGCTTGTTGTCAAGTCTGACATGGAGTCTGTGGTCCTGCTTGCGGACGTTGCGGGTAGCAACACCGGGTCTCAAGGTGTGGGCAGGAGTGAGGATAGGAGTAAGGTCCAAATTGGCAGTCTTGGTGTTGCGGAGATCCTCACGGACACGCAGCTTCTCAGCACGTCCCACCATCTCGTTAATGGTTCTGAAACCAAGTTTGGCCATGATCTGGCGCAGCTCGTTCGAGATGTAGTAGAAGAAGTTAATGACATGCTCGGGGGTACCCTCAAACTTCTTGCGGAGCTCGGGGTCTTGGGTAGCAATACCGACAGGGCAGGTGTTGAGGTGGCACTTTCTCATCATGATGCATCCCATGGCAATCAAAGGAGTAGTGGCGAAACCCCACTCTTCGGCACCGAGCAAACAGGCAATGGCAACGTCACGACCGGTTCTAAGCTGACCGTCAGTCTGGACAACAACACGTCCACGGAGATCGTTGAGGACCAAAGTCTGATGAGTCTCGGCAAGACCAAGCTCCCAAGGAAGACCAGCGTACTTGATACCAGTCCATCTGGAGGCACCAGTGCCACCATCGTGGCCAGAAACCAAAATGTGGTCAGCCTTGGCCTTGGCGACACCAGAGGCAACAATACCGACACCGACCTCAGATACGAGCTTGACGGAAACACGAGCACGGGGGTTGGAGCACTTGAGATCGTAAATGAGCTGCTTGAGATCTTCGATAGAGTAAATATCGTGATGAGGAGGAGGAGAAATGAGACCGACCCCGGGGGTGGAGTGACGGGTCTTGGCAATGGAGTTGGAGACCTTGTGGCCGGGAAGCTCACCACCCTCACCGGGCTTAGCACCCTGGGCCATCTTAATCTGGAGCTCATCGGCATCAGAGAGGTAGTGAGAAGTGACACCGAAACGGCCGGAGGCAATCTGCTTAATGGCGGAGCGCATGGTATCACCATTCTCGTTGACAATGGAACGTTCGGGATCTTCACCACCCTCACCAGTGTTGGACTTACCACCAAGGCGGTTCATGGCAACGGCAAGAGTAGAGTGGGACTCCATGGAAATAGAACCGTAGGACATGGCACCAGTGACGAAACGCTGGACAATCTCAGTCCAGGGCTCAACCTGGTCAATAGGAATGGGGTTGCAGCCCTCAAAGTTAAAGTCCAAAAGACCACGGAGAGTACAGTTCTTGATTGCCTCGTACTCCTTCTTGGAGTACTCGTCATAAGCCTTCTCATTCTTGTTGCGGACAGCGTCCTGAATGTGGGCAATGGCAGCCGGAGCATTGACGTGAGCATCACCACCATCACGGTAATGGTATTCACCAGACTCGGGAAGAGTCTTGGGAGCGACGGTAGAGCGCGAGGGGAAACCACGCTCGTGAAGAGCAATGGCGTCCTGAGCAATGTACTCAAAGGTGATACCCTTAATTCTGGAGGCGGTACCAGCAAAGCAGCGGTCGACAACAGAGTTGTCGATACCAAGAGCCTCAAAAATCTGGGCACCCTTGTAAGAGGCCAGAGTGGAAATACCCATCTTAGACATGACCTTGAGAATACCGCCATCGATAGAGTGCTTGTAGTTCTCAATGACCTTGCTGTCAGCAAGGTTATCCTTGAGGAGACCCTCACGGTTCATCTTGAGCAGAGTCTCAATGGCCAAGTAAGGATTGACCGCATCAGCACCGTAGCCGACGAGGACACAAATGTGGTGAGTTTCTCTGGCTTCGGCAGTCTCGACAACAAGAGCAACCTTGGAACGCTGCTTCTGACGGACAAGATGATGGTGGACGGCACCAGTAGCAATGAGACCAGAGACGGCAACGCGATCGGCAGAGGTGTTTCTGTCGGAGATGATGATCATCTTGTTGTTGTTGGCAATGGCCTGGGAAGCCTCCTGGCAAATTCTGTCCAAAGCACGAGTGTAGCCAGCAACACCGTCGGACTTGTCGTAAGTAATGTCAATAGTGCTGATAGTCCAGGCGGGGTAGTAAGTGGGCAAGTGGGCCAAGGAAGCAAACTCTTCAATAGATAAAACAGGGGACTTCATGAGCAAACGGTTGCACTGGTTGGGCTTCATTTCAAGCAAGTTGCCCTGGGGTCCAATGTAGCACTCCAGGGACATGACGATGGCCTCACGGATGGGATCAATAGGGGGGTTGGTGACCTGAGCAAAGAGTTCACGAAAGTACTCGTAGATCAAACGGGGCTGAGGAGCCAAGCATGCAAGAGGACCATCGTTACCCATGGAACCAAGAGCCTCCTTACCGTCAGCGGCCATGGGGGCAAGCAAAAGGGAGAGTTGCTCAAAAGTGTAACCAAAGGCCTGCAGCTTAGGGTCAGTCTGGACAGTGGTGTCGTCCAAAGTGGGCTTGAGGGCAGCGAGGGCAGTGGGGTTGTTGGAGAGCTTGGTCAGGATGTCAGGCATGGTAATGAGGTTGGCGCTGATCCAAGACTTGAAGTCAAAGCGAGAAGAAACCTTCTTCTTGAGCTCGCGGTCGTCGACAATGATACCTTCCTTGGTATCAACAAGCAACATGCGGCCAGGGCGGAGACGGCCCTTTTGAATGACCTTTTCAGAGTCAATGTGCATGACACCGACTTCGGAAGCGCAAATCATGCGGTCGTCGTCAGTAATGTAGTAACGGCAAGGGCGGAGACCGTTTCTGTCCAAGTTGGCACCGCAGTATCTGCCGTCGGCAAAAGTGAAAAGAGCGGGACCATCCCAAGGCTCCATGAGACAGGCCGCCCACTCGTAGAAAGCACGCTTCTTGGGGTCCATGTCGGGGTTGTTTTGCCAAGCTTCAGGAACCATCATCATGACAGCCTCAGGAAGAGAAACCACACCGTTCATGACAAGGAGTTCGACAACGTTGTCAAAGGCAGCGGAATCAGAGCCACCTTCTTCAATGACAGGGTAGAGCTGGTCCAGCTCTTCACCAAAGACGTCGGACTTCATGACACCCTCACGAGCACGCATCCAGTTCTTGTTTCCTCGCAGAGTGTTGATTTCACCATTGTGGGCGGCCCATCTAAGGGGCTGGGCACGATCCCAAGAGGGGAAGGTGTTTGTAGAGAAACGAGAGTGGACAAGGGCAAAGTGACCCTCGTAGTCGACATTGACGAGATCGTGGTAGTAATTGTAGACCTGGACAGGGGCGAGCTGGCCCTTGTAGACAATGTTCTTGTTGGAGAGAGAGCAAATGTAGAACCAGTTGTGGAGGCCAATGGTGTGAGTGGACTGCTTACGGAGAACGTAGAGCTGGCGCTCGAACTGGCGGTCAAACTTTTTTTCAAATTCGGCTTCGTCAGTGACCTGGGGAAAGTTGCCGGAACCGTATGCCTCGGTCAGAACAACAATGGGCTGCAGAATAAGAGGCTCTCTAGAAAGAGCAGCGGGTCCCAGAATGGAAGAATCTCTGGGAACGTGTCTCCATCCAAGGACGCGGAGTCCTAGGGAGTCAGCGAGCTGCTCAAAGGTGGTTCTCGACTGCTCAAGAACGTCCTGATCGTTCTTGAAAAACAAGTTACCGACGGCGTACTGGCCCTGGGGAGGGAGCTTGAAGGTGTTTTCGCGCTCAAACTCGCGGACCATGAACTTGTGAGGAATGGAGGTCATGACACCGGCACCATCACCATCACGGGCATCAGATCCGACAGCTCCTCTATGAGTCATGTTGCAGAGAAGGGCCTGAGCGTCGGAGATGATTTTGTGGGAGATTTTACCCTTGATGTGGCACGAGAAACCCACACCACAGGCGTCCTTTTCGTACTCTGGGTCATAGAGACCCTGCTTCATGGGGAGAGCGCCTGCCCAAGAGGGGTTTTCTGGAGTGTTGACATAATCATACGGAGCATACTGCTCGATTAATTCATCATTAGCGGTCATTCGCTGTCGGGAGGGGGGATTTTTGTTAGTTTAATGAATAGGATTGGTTTCACGATAAGATGACTTACATTGTCACAAGCTAGAGCTGTGATTGACTTAAAAAAAAAAGAGTTCGAGGTTTCGGGTTGGTGATAAGGAAAGTTGACAGTAAGGGAAAGGGTTGGTACTGTCTGTCAGGCAATAATAATGTTAGCCAAAGCAATAATTAAAAAAAAAAAAGCAGCAGCACAAGCACCAGCACCAGCACAACAAGTGACAAGCAATTAGGAAGCAAAAACAGGCTTGATTGTTGATATAGAGTATTAGGCCTTATTAAATCACTTCAACTCCAAGAAAACTTTGCTAGAATGGCAAAAGGCTGCAGACAAAGGAAGAAAGCAAAAAGTAGCATACCTATTGATTTGATCTCTTTTTTTTTATCCGTTTACTTTGATTTTGATTTTTTTTTGTATGATTTACAAAAAGAAAGTAGATCAAACAATCAAGAGACTAATAAATGGACAAGATGATGATGATGATACTGGACAAGAAAACAAATTGATGAGTAGAAGAATAAGTGAATATCTCAGAGATCAATTTGAGTACTGCTTGTATATTGATAGTAGTAGTTGTAGTAGCAATGATGATGGTTTACTGAGAAGAATGAAACTCTATGATGATGAGATGGTAGAAGAGAGAAAGGAAGAAAGAAAGGAAAGAAAGAAAGAAAAAAAAAAAAAGTCTTAACTCGAGGGAAACTCCACTGTCTT
>JAKTUH010000223.1:0-10441 GCA_030556585.1 Geotrichum carabidarum
AGAGTACGTATGCAATGATTGAATTATACCCAGTAGACTTCTGGATTTTGTGGCTAACAATTAATACAGCAAAAGAAGAGAACGCATGTCCAGATGACCGAGGAGGACGTCCAAAAGGTCCCCCGGTCCATGGTCCTGAAGCTCTGCAGCTCCCGCGAGCAGTCTCACTCTCTCGGGCAGCTTGTGCGCGACTTTAGACAGGTCATGCAGCCTTACACCGCCACCAAGCTCCGCGAGCGCAAAGCCAACAAACTCAAGGACTTTCTGGTCATGGCCGGGCCGTTGAGCGTGTCGCACCTGATTGTGTTTTCAAGGACCAAGCAAGGCAATACGTCGCTGCGTATTGCGAGGACCCCGAGGGGTCCCACGTTGCATTTTAAGGTGCTTAACTATTCGCTGTGTAAGGATGTACGCAGGTTTGTGAGGGCCCCGAAGTCGAACGAGGGCGCGTACTACCATGCCCCGCCGCTGCTGGTGCTGAACGGGTTCACGGCGGACCGGAGTGCGGCGCCGGAGGAGGTCCTGCTAACAACAATGTTCCAGAACATGTTTCCAGCTCTTTCGGCGCAGGCCACGAAGCTGAGCACGATTAAACGGGTGATGATTTTGAACAAAGACAGCAAGACAGGCGAGATTGATCTGAGGCACTATGCGATTGAGGCCAAGACAGTTGAGGAATCACGGGCAATCAAGCGGTTAAAGACGGTGAAAAGCAAAATTCATAAGGCGGTGCCCAACCTGGCCCAGAAGGACGACATCGCAGACTATCTGCTGGACCCCTACGGCGGCGGCTACACGAGTGAGTCCGAGGTTGAAGACGACGCCATGGTCGAAATTGAGCGGCCCGACAAACTCAACATCAAGCGTCCTGCCCCCGACTCCGCTGACCTCTCCGAACAGCAGCAACCCCTTTCCAGCACCCAAAAGCGCGCCATCAAGCTTGTCGAAATTGGTCCTCGTCTCAAGCTTAGTCTCCGCAAGATCGAAGAAGGCGTATGCGAGGGCAAGATTCTGTACCACAGCTACGTGAACAAAAGCGAGTCCCAGATCAAGGCGCTCGACAAGAAGCACGCGCAGAAAGCGAAGCTGAAGGAGGCGCGGCGAAAGCAGCAGGAGGAGAACGTGCGCAAGAAGACGGAAGGAAAGTCTTCGCGAATGAGCCGGGGCAAGGAAAAAGCGAGGGTCAAGTTTGCTGATGCTGATGCTGAGAAGGACAACGGCAGCGATAGTGGCAATCAGCGTAATGGAGAAGGGGATGATGGAGATGAGTTTGAGCACGATGACGAGGAACAAAACTTTGAAGATGACGATGGGCCATTTGCGGGCAACGACAGCGAGAGCGAGAGCGAGTAGGCCTTATAGCTGTTAACCCCAAACAAACTAAAAACAAAAAAAGCCAATATAGAAAACCAATAGAATGCACTTTTACTTGAGTACTGGCACTATCTATACAATTTTTAAAGCACCCTTGTTTCATACAATTCTATTGGTTAAAAATGTTTTCACATATGAGTGTTCTGGAAGGATGATATCTATGAGGCTTGTCTAGGCAGCGTAAGAAACCCAGAATCATGTGCAGGTACAACTTCATAGTAAAGAGCCAAACTCATGCAAATGAGCTGGAAACACTATCACCTGTTTGAGTTCCGGTTTGATTTGAAGTTAGATATCAGCGAGTGCCACTTTTTTTTTTTTTGCTTAGAAACGGACCATCCATTGATGGCTATGACCATTCTATCACAGAGACGTATTCAGTGATTTTGGACAAGCTCAATGATTTATTGAGCTCGAAAGGAGACTTTTAGAAAGGAGCAAGTTAAATTTTCAATTTATCTCCTTCTTTCTTGGGGTCTCTGGCTTTATGGAGGTTGCTTTGACGAGTCTCTGAACATATATATCTTTATTAAAATGAAATGAACATTTCTTCTTCTCAGAACAAAAATTGTGCTCAGAGTATCACAAATACGGCTCAAACTGTTGGCGGTGAAAACCTCATAATAAGAAGCACATTGCCGGGCATCAGACCTGCACCGAGAGATTTCTTATTCAAAATTTACCTGACTTTACAGTTTATATGAAAAATGAATCAGAAATACAAGAACCAGTGGAGGAAGAAAAAATCTCAACAACTGTTTACTAAAAACAAAAATCCTGTTTATACATATCTGCAGCAAATAGCATCAAAACATTCTGAGCATTTGTGCTTGCATTTTCTTACGAGTTCACTTATAGGAGCGTTTTTGTCTTTGTGACTTTATGATTGAAAAACCTCTCTGGATTCATATCCTTTCTTGCTCCAGTTGAGTAAGTTATCTAACATGACTGGCAACAGCTCAGTTGAACACGGTGCCCCAGAAACATAAAATTAGCATTTTTAATTAGCGGACTCTGTTTATGAAAGCTGAGCAGATTGAAACCAAGCGCTGCTAATAGTTAATCAAAGATTTTGGTGGGCATAAAATCCATTGAAAAGCTGAAAAATGGCCGATATCAATGTTTTTATTTTTTTTATTTTTTTGTTTTTTTGTTTTTTTTTTGTCGTTCCGTTCCGTTGGTTGCTCACAAGTCGCTTCCTCAGTAACCAAAATTAAGGTTTTGCAGCTACTCGTGATAGGATCAAGGGCCAAACGCAGGGTTTGTGATGCCCTCCCTCATTCTATATTTGCTCATAATAACATTTAGATGTCCATTTCATGTCTTGTCACATCTTTTTACCTATAAATTCAAGATGAATTCCTTCATTTCTGACAACAACTTTTGATATCCACAGGCCTATCTTGAGATCTTGAAATAAAAAAAACACTTGTTCCAAACATTTAAACCATCATAATATCATGGCTGGTGGATCGTTCAACTCCTACTGTAAAAATGTTCCATATGAGCCCGGGTCTCATTCAGAGAGAACCCACATACTCCAAGCGTTTCGCCAAGGCCGTGCCAATCAACAGCGCAAGCGAGAGGCTGAGCCTGAAACTGAAGAGGAAGATGAAGAAGATGACGAGGAGGAAGACGAGGATAATGAAGATGACGAAGATGATGACATTTTCCGCAAAAGAAGAGGCAGCTCAAGGCGCGCTGAGGTAGAAACCTCTGATATCAATCGCAAGTTGCTAAACCTGATCAAGTATCGGAGAACAAACAGAACCAAGCAGAGATGGGCAGTCAAGGAAGATCTCGTGTCGGCTTTGAAAACACCAAGAGAGGCCAAAATCTCTGTGGATGCACCATCCAAGCCAGTGGTGATTCCTGAGAGAACAGGTCGCAAGCTGCTGTCGCGGCCAACATTCTCCCAAGTATCTGGGGTGCAGCGCCAGGCTCCTCTGGATGAAAGCCGCATGACTTTGGACGACAATACAGATGCTCAAAGCGGGCCCATTGCTACCTTTACTCCTGTCCAACCGGCAGTGCCTGTGGAAGCGTCATCTGTTAACATCAATGATATTGATTTGGAGGCGCTTCATAAGGCTGCATCTGCAAATAACGAAGAGTCTACAGTGTCACGCTCTCCCCATTTCCATCACACTGCAAGTGTTGACCTTCAGTTTGCCGATGAGAATACTCCGTTTTCCAACGATGGTTTGACTGACTTTGTTGACACAAGTGATTCTACAGAATCGATTGGGACTTCTCCTTCCAGTGCGATTTCCAAAAGTTCACTGGCTGAGCTTGTTAACGGCAGATTGGATGCCATGGAGTTTGCTCGCTATTCTTCGTGGCTCACGTTGGCAAATACCAGTGACGAAATCTACGCCAAGATTACGTTTGACAGCCATGAGGTGAAAAGAAGACCTGAAGATGATCCCTGCCACTCTGTATGCCCGACTTGCCTTCGGCCCAACACCTTTTTAACCATGGCGTTCGAAGACACCTTCCCTCTTGTAAGTCCTGCTTGCACTCTCGTAGAGGAGGACGTGCCTGATTTATTTACGGAAACAACCCCTAGCTGTACGGATGTAGACGAACCTTTGAGAGATGATATTTCGGATTACATTCTAGAAGATCAAGTTTATGACGACCTGGAGGAGTATCCAGTTCTTGTTAGCAAAGTTAGCGCTTTTGAACGCTAACTCCAATGAATATTCAAATCCTGAGTTGCTTTTAAAGAAGTGAAAAAAGAATAGTCAAATTAGAACGAGAAAAAAAATGGTGTTAACACTGGACAGAAATGACCAGAACAAAAGACAAAAAAAATGCGAGAAAAAATAGTATGGGAATATAACCATCTTTAAATAAGAAAAACATGGGGCATTAATCTATAAAAAGTTTTGGTGAAATTATTTGAAAACCCTTAAAAAAAATGGCCTACTTGGATATACAAAATGTAAATTAGGCTAATCATCAAGCTTGACTCTGCCAACCAGGCGGTCGGCGGTGCGTGCCATGTGCATCCAGTGAATCTTCTTGGGGCGTCGCTCCTTGTGCTCGGTCTCAAAAGCCCACAGCTGGTCCACGGGCGAAAACACAAGCTTGGACGATCTAATACCAAGAACCGTGGCGGTCTTGAGCGCCGAGTTGCGCTTGGCAAGCCGCACACTAGGAGGGTCCGAGCTGGAAATGGCGGCGCTCGCCTGCTCAGTCTGGCTGGTCTCAATAAACTGGCACGCCTGAATCGCAAACCGGGTGGCTCTGACGCGGTCCATCGGTGAAGGGTTGCCGCCCTGCTGGACGTGCCCAGGAATTGCCGTGCGCGAGTCAAAGTGGCCACCGGCCTCATCGCGGATAATGTTGGTGATGATCTCAGTCGAAAGCGTGGTGGACGATTTCTCGTTTCGCAGAATAAGCTTGCCAGCACGATTCATGCCGCCGTCCTTCTTGAAGGACTCCTTGATGTGGTCAATGTCGGCTTCAAGCTGGCGAAGACTGATGCCCTCCTCGGGGAGGTAGCACGCATAGGCACCGGTGACGAGGCCCGCGTAGGCGGTCACGTAGCCAGAGTTGCCTCCCTGCACTTCGACCACGAAAACACGGCGGCGGGTGGCGGAGGCGGACTGCTTGATCACGTCGCAGTACGCGACGAGTGAGTTGAGGCATGTGTCCGTGCCGAGCGAGTACTCGGTACCGGGGACATTGTTGGAAATGGTTGCCGGGATACAAACCATCGGGATTCGGAACGCGGGGTACGACGGTCTGGCCGCTTCGAGCTGCTGGAGCGATGCAAACGCCTCAAATCCGCCAATGATAATGAGCCCATCAAACTTGTACTTTTGAAAGTAGTACGCAATCAAGCCAATATCGGTATCAGGCAAACTTCTGTTTGTTCCAATTTCGCAGCCGCCGCGAATCATCCACTCCTCGACCTCGAGCCAGTTGAGCGGGCGCACAGACTCGTGGCGCGCAAGGCCGACCCAGCCGTTGTGGATTGCAAATGGCTTATGGCCGCGCGAGTAGCAGTACGCGGCCATGGCTCGAATCGCCGAGTTCATGCCACCAGCAGGTGCACCAATAGTAATAACCGCAATGTTGAGTGCACGCTCAGCCGGGTTCTTGGCGGCCTCACGGTCAGCGTAGTTGATGGTCAAAAAGTTCTTGTAGTGCTCTGCAAACTCAGTGTTGCGGAGGGACATGGCCTTGTCAAAGTCCTTGGCCTGAATAGCCTTGGCGACCTCCTTGGTGGCGGCGACTGCTTCGACCAGGTTGCGGCGCACAATCTTGTTTTCAATGATACCAATCATGGGCGAGGGGGTGTCGGGAGTCGCTGACAAAATGGCGTCAACGGCGTCGACACCCTGAAGGGTCGCCAAAGAACGGTCGAGGGCCACCGCGTTACCTCCGCGCTGAACGTGGCCCAAAGTAGTGATGCGGGTGTCAAGACCCAAGTCAACCAAGACGTTCTTTACCATTTCCGGTGTGATAGGGTTGAGGTCACTGTCAATAGCACCTTCTGCAACAATGACAATAGTCTTTCTCTGGCCATTGTTTCTGTGACGAGACACAATCTTGCACATGTGAGCCTGCCATTCTTCGCCGTTAGGAGGGCGCTCAGGAATGAAAAGGTAGTCAGCGCCCGTCGCAATACCGGCCATGAGACCGAGCCAGCCGCAGTGGCGGCCCATGACTTCAATCACAAAGGCACGAGAATGAGACTGGGCCGTGGCGTCAATGTAGTCCACAGCCTCGCAAATACGCTGCAAGGAAGAGTAAGCGCCAATTGTAGAATCAGTCGATGCCATGTCGTTATCAATTGAGCCAACCAGACCGCAAATATAGAGGTGCTCATGTGGTTTGACTTGCTCCGCCGTCAGCTCCTTGGCCTCCACGAGTTCGGCCAAAAGCGACGTCCACTCTGCTCTAAACCTATCCGCGCCAGTCAGAGATCCGTCACCGCCACACACAATCAGCCCGTCAATACCGTTCAAAACCATGTTCTTGGCCGCCTTCAGACGGCCCGCGCGCTCTCTAAACCCGGCACAGCGCGCAGTTCCAATCTGGGTTCCGCCCAGCGACAGCCAGCCGCGAACGTCCTCCCAGGACATTTCCTTAATGTACTTGCCGCCGCGCAAGAGACCCTCGTAGCCTTCCAAGACGGCATAGGCCTCGCAGCCGCGGTAAATGGCGGTTCGAACCACAGCGCGGACAGCGGCGCACATACCCGGAGCGTCACCACCCGAGGTCATGACCGCAATACGGCGGCGGGTCTCACCAAAGGCAGGTGTTCTAAGCCCAGTAATCGAGGAGGCTCTAGAAGTGAGTCCAGAAGCCGATTCTTCCTTGTTTCGAGTTGAAACAAACGGCTTGTCAATCACCGAAAACGGGTTGGTTCTCGTCGTGAACCCAATAATGTTGCCCAAAGGATCCAAGGCAATTGCCTCGACGGGCGAGACCGACGTGGGGCGGGGCTGAATGTACGCCGGAAACCCCTCAAAAGCAGGGGTTTTCTCCAGTGTGATCAGGACGTTCTCCAAATCCGTGGTCTGGAACACAAACGACGTATTCACAGCGCGCCAGTCCAAATCCTTGGTAGGCTCCTCAAAGAACTTCTTTGCCTTTACCAAAATGTCGCCAGCGGTGGGCCCACTTGCCGTGAGGCGAATCTTTACCGTAATTCCCATGGACTTGTCCTTAGGAAACACAGTTTCCGGAATTGCGTTAAGCCAGACCTCCTTGAGGGAGTCCAATGTGTGGAAAGTGTGGCTGCGTTCATTAGAAGCCTCAGCATTGGTGTAGTCAAAGACGTGGACCGTAGACAGCCCAAACTTGGTGTAAAAGTCAATTGCCCTGCCAAAGATGGCAGGATCGGAGGTGACAAGCGAAAGACATGAAATGTCTTTAACTAGACTTGACACAGTAGACATGACAAAGTGCGTGAGCTGATGAGAGGGGACAATGAAGAAGAAGAGAAAAAGAGAAAAGAAGGGAACAAAAAAAGAAGAAAGGAAAGGAGATTGGATTTATCAGAAGGAAGAGAAGAATGGCATGAAATAAAAGGAAGCCAGCAGAGAGAGAGAGCGAGAGAGAGATCCTGTTGCATGCTAGCAAAGTTAAGCTCAATAATTTTATACAACATGTACCCATTCTTACCACCTGCATCCACTCTGGTCTCGCTTCTTTTTCTGTTCAATTTCTGCAACATGATCCTACTATTTCTTTTAGTATTTTATGGTTCTTTTCGAGCAAGTTTGGTTCAACTGTTGGATTTTTCAACCTGATCTGATTTTTTTTTTTTCCATATTCTTAAACTTTCCCTCATCAGATGAGCTCTAATACACAGGGCTAGGGTCTGTGTCACAAAAATAAAATTAGAGCCAAAAGTTTAAAAAAAACCTGGACACTATTAATATATATATATATATATATAATCATGAGAGTTATAAGAGGTTGATGAGGAATGATCAAACTCAGTGTAGGTTTTAATATTCTGAAGAAGTGCTCAGAGACACTGCAGTGGACACTGAGTTACAAAAAATGACGTCTTTGCTCTTCAATCATTCAGGGTCTTTGTGAACCAAAAACACCACCGGTCAAAACCAACTATCGTGCTTTTTTATTTCTTTCTATCGATCCTTTTGTTTTTACTGTACAAGCACAAGCAGCAGAGAATGTGTGTGCTTCAAGACCATCATAGTCTATATACGCTCAAAATACTGCTACATTCGCTTATGGCTTAGCTTGGCGTGGTATGGCACATGGCGTTGACCTCAGGCCATTAATTGCCTATAGTACAGGCAGACCTAAATTAAGCACGGTAGACCAAAATAACGGTATGGCAGGCAATAGGCCCAGGCAGACCAAAATCTCATGTTCAATGTGAAAACATCCAAGACAATGTGAGATGAACAAAACGTGGAGAGCAATTGGCCGTCAAAACGGTTGTCTCACGGTTGAAACCGTTGATGTAGATTCTAATTGGACTTCATCGAGGACATCCTGTTTGTTGGTAAAGGTAACGGTTTTATGATCTGACTAGCTATAGAGGAGATACTCCAAACATTCACCCAAGTGTGGCCATGACCATTCGGCACTAAGCCCCTCTATAAATTGGCTCACTAGCGCTTTTGGAACTTGGATACTTGTTGGTTTTGTCAATTTGAGCTCTGGGTGGCTGCTTCTTACACGCAGTTAGATATATGTACCAACCCTGGTATTTTTCTCCCTCCGTGCGTGCCCCATATGGGTAAGTCAAGCACCTGCAGCACCAGCACTATATATAGGAGAATCAATTGCGAGACATGTGTAGTCATCCTTCGTTACTGCATGCTTATTTCTTAACCACTAATTATAAGCTTGCTACGGATGATTGAGAGACATTTTAGGTTGAAAATAGTTTGGTGTGGCCGTTTTAACTGGCCCTTGCTAGTTCTTCCGTCCCAATATTATGGCAGTTCATCAATGTTGTAAAATGTCTTCGTATCAATATTATTCAGAAATATTAGGATTAATTCAAATCCATTCCTGAAATTTTTCCAGTCATGGCATATTTCAGCAAAGTGAGATAAGGAAAGAACGCTAAGCGACCTTTTAATTGCAATCAATGCATTGAAGAGGTTCTATTAAAGACTTTCTGTTTCACACAATCTATAGTGGGTGTTCTGAAATCAGCCTAGAGTACCCGTTTAATGAATCCAGTTTAGCTTGGATCATGTCAAACGGTTTCTGCCCGCTTATCGATTTAATTGTCCATTGCAAATTAAAACACCATGGGCAGTTGAGCAGCAACAGTCACCAGATTTTCAGTGTCTGAAAGTGAGAGGAAAATTCGAAAACTGCAAACAATGTATATTGCAGTGGACAACAATATCCACTTACGTCACAAGTCTTGAGCAGGAGAACTGTAAACAAGATGAGGTCTTTGAAGCTTGAAACTGGATAACTTAGTCGACGGGAGGATATATTTCCGCTGGTTTTTTTCAATATTCAACATCAATATTGAAAAAAATCTTCAGCAGAAAACCTGGTGCTACATGCATTGATTATACAGAGTAATTTTTTGAAGCGCCATGGATACGTATGCATGATAATACAATTCAAAGTTCATTTTCTTCAAGGTAAGGCGTAGCCCAATCTTAACTGTCTCGGATCCTTTTTTTCTGAGACATTTTACTTTTAGGTATAACTCTTAACTTACAGAGCGAGTTATACCTATGGATGCGTATGCCAATTGATTGAAATGAAAGACCTGGCTCATGCCCTACTCCCAGATTTTATAAGTACAGACCCGACTGCCCAGCTTCATCAATATTGCTTTCTAGCTCTATCCCTGGGCACTTTTCTAAACTTGCAGCCTGAGCATCAATTTGCTCTTAATTTTGCTTCTGCTGATGTAAGTACCTAGATCTAATGGATGTCTTCGCAGGTTGCCCATTGAAGTGGCAATGCCTCTAAAAAGCAGGAGGTGGCAGAAGCTATGTCTATTGAATCCACACAGTTTTGCTTAAATCTGGGTTCAGATTCGACCGTACAGGCGTCTGTAGTCTTGACAGTTTGCAATCTATATAGGCATGTGTATGAGCTTAGCACCACAATGGGCCATTGTGAAATTTTATTCCAGCCGCAATTTCAGTGCATGTACTATAACAATCATAGATTGGTCTTCTTTCTCAACCCATTCGGCTCACATCAAAATTTGGCCGCGTAAGCTGGATTCTCAAATCTACACTTTGCATTGTTGGATTGGATCTCGGTGTGTTGGACCTCCAAGATCTACCATCTAATTTTTTTTTCTGAACATTCAAATCCTGAATAGTACCTGGATATAGATTCTATCTCAAATGTATCAACAGCTAGAGTAGATCTGGAAAGCCGTATAAACGCATACTACATGTGTTGTACCTGTGGACAAGTGCAACGCTCTTTTAGCCGTGTGGGACGGGTCAGATTAAGTGCTTAATCACAGTATCGATAATGCAACGATAATGAAAAAAAAAAAAAAAAAAAAAAAAAAAAAAAAAAAAAAAAAAAAAAAAAAAAAAAAAAAAAAAAAAAAAAAAAAAAAAAAAAAAAAAAA